>CM070833.1:31349973-31394661 GCA_036326025.1 Chrosomus eos | reverse complement strand
TCGCCCATCAGGCTGCCAAACAGAAGTGTGATCCATTACTCTACATAAAACATTTCCACTGCTTTAGACTCCAGTGGCAGTGTGCGTTTTAAACTTCTTCATCCAACACTTGGCATTGTACTTGGTGATGTGAGGCTTGCATGAAGCTGCTCGGTCATGGAAACCCATTCCATGAAGCTCCAGCCGCACAGTTTTTGTGCTGATATTAATGAAACTAGCAGCAGGAATGAAACTTCATGAACTGACTTATAGCAAAGGCAGAGCTCTTTAGAACGACCCACAACATTTTCCCCCATACAAGTTTGTAAATGACTGCATGGCCAGGTGCTTGATTTTAAACACAATGTGTCTGATTGAAACACCTGAATCCATTAATTAAGAGGTGTGTGCAACGCTTGACGTTAACACTCGCCAACCCGCAAAATACAGGTGAATTTCAGCTGTGTAACACAGTCACTCTACTAGCCACTTTGGCGGGTTGAATTTTACGTATAATACATTTCTCAGTTGTAGTCTTTTAAAAAGGCACCTGAAATAATAAACTAAGTGTAATGTAGTGTTGTCAAAAATATTTGAATACATATCGATACTGAAATATCTGAATCGCTTCCAGTACTCCTTTTCCACAGAATAGACATGATACCAGCTGCGCTTTCTTGCTCTCTCATGATCTCTTCGACAGGTGACAGGAGACTTAAGATATTTTTTAAAAAGTGTCTCGTTTGGCAATGTTTTCTTATTCAAATCATATCATTTCCTATTGACGCGTGAGCTTACTATGGAATACCAATATGGCGGTGAAGTGGCTTCTCTTTTTATGACATCATGAGTAATCCAGTTCTCTATACAGATCAGTGGTAAAATGTCAACCTTCATAAACTGGTACAATAAACTTCAACCTGGTACCATTACAGAGAGACCATTAGAATCAAGCAGACAATAATCTCAAGGTTTACAATTCTTTGGTTCTTTTGTATTGTGGGTTTGGTGAAGTGTAATAAAAACAAACATAGTCACACGTGTATCTTACTGTTTACTTCGCTGTTTACTGATGGTTTAGAGGACAATTACCATGAGTCGCCCCCTGACGTTTCAAAGAACCGTATTCTTACAGGATTAAACAATCTATCTTAAATGTAAATGAGAACAATGATCAAAATGATGGTTTAAATGTAAGCCTGCTACACTATTATTACAAAAACCTGGATTTAATCTAGATTTAAGCTTAACCCTTATTGGTGCAACCCACCCTGTTATTTTAATAGCTTTGCAACAATCTGTATTGTATAAATGTGACGATTTATGGGCCATATTCCAAGTCTTCGTAATGCTTATTGGAGTTTTTTGTGAAGAACAGACTGAATAACCATTCTCCTGCATCTGATTCAGTGCATGCAGGATCACAAAAAATTGTGAATAAATCTTTCATGAATTGGATCAACAGATTCATTGATAAGAGAAAAAACAACAACATGAGGTTTAGGTATGAGGGCTAGTAAATAATGACAGAAACACTTTAAACTTTGACAAATAACTCATCCTGGACCTTGCGCTACAGACATGTATGCACAATGTTTTTTACATTTTAAATGTTTTTACAAAAAAATGTTCCTTATTACTTTTGGACATGCGCTTTTCACCTAGCAGACAATAAAATGTGGAGCCTAATATATAAAGATTGACAATAAATACACACAAAAGAGCTTATTTGCTTAAATGGCAATTATAACACTAGTTTGAATACATTTCACAGTCCACAAAGAGATAAAGGCTGGAGTGTTTGGAAATGTGTGCTTCCAGGGTAAAAATGATCACAAGATATAAAAATATGACTGATCACATTTCACAGAGAGGCTGCACCTTCAAAGAAAAAGCTATTTATGTCCTAAATTTCAATATAATAACACCCAACAGTGTCTTATTGAACAGATGTTGGCCTCTGCAGTGTAAGTAGTCATTCTCCGTCACAAACAAAAATATCAGTCCTTGAAAATCCTTGAAGGAGACCGAATTAGAAAGAGCTAGAATTCACCAGGTCTTTTCCTTTAGCCTATTGATTTGACAAGTCATTCAATGTCACATCGTCACAGTAGGATAACTTTAGTGCTTGAAACACATTATTTTTAATGCAGAGGTACTCAATTTCAAAAGAATATACACTATTAATATTTATATACTGTTTATGTGTATTCATATATGATGGGTGAGACAATGCTCAAACACACCATAAAAGCTGATGGTACTTTGACAGTATAATCTACATGCACTGCAAAAGGGCAAGGCATACTAGAGGAATTACAGGTCACAGTATTTGCATAAGTTGGAGTGAATCACATGGACTGAAGCCCTAGGCCCTACTGACGGTGCTGCCGTTGGGCCTGAAGTGGTGCTCTCTCTCATACACCGCAACAGTGGGATCATATGATGTCCGGGTATCTCCACAGCTCAGGACAGCTTGGAGCACACCAGATTAGGACAATCTATTATTAAACCGATCAGTGATCTCACAAGTACACTTGTGACCTATCAAAGGAAAGGTATAAGATGTTCAGATTTGACTTTTTATTTTGTTTTGCTCTCTTTCGGACTGGAGTCATGTGAGTAACCTGCATCAATTTTCTCTTATTCTCGGAATCTCTTAAATGCAATAATTTTCCAAGCATACAACACCAAGGAATAGTTCACCAAAAATTAAAATTCTGTCATCATTTACTCACCCTCCATTGTCAATACAATCCTGTATTTATTTATTTTTTCTTTCTTTCACAGAACACAAAAGGTGTTTTTTTTTTTTTTTAGATATTGTAGTCAAAACTATGGAAACTTGTTTCTCAATTCTGACTTTTTTCTCACAATTGCGAGTTTGCATCTCGCAATTCTGACTTTATTTCTCGGAATTGCAAGATATATAGTCAGAACTGCATGAAATAACGTCGCAATTGCGTGTTATAAAGTCAGAACTGCGAGATATAAAGTCAGAATTGCATGATATAAAGTCGCAATTACCTTTTATATTTTTCATTCTGTGGTGGAAACAAGCTTCCATACAAAACAGTGGAACTCAAACATTCCTCAAATGATCTTCTTTTGTGTTCCACAGGAGAAAGTATTAAGGGGTGAACTGTCCCTTTAAGGTATGTTCATTATAGGGCAGGGTGATTTATTGAATGCTCATGGTTTATTTGCAGTGATTTTGATGTTAATGAAAAAAATAAGCATGTAAAAATGTGTGCTTTTCATTTGGCCTTTATGTTACCAGAAGAGTGTCACAAACTCACAATCCTCAGGATCTATGAAAATGAAAGTGTTAAGACAAAGTGATACTAAGAGCAAAGTGAGCACTTCACTTTGGAACTCAGTGAAAACTGACTAATGGAAACAGTGAAAAACATTTTTACTAAACTTGCCCTCTTGCTATTTAACATTTTGGATGTAGTGTGTTATAATATTTTTTTTGTTGTTGATTTATTTTATTTATTTTTAAATGATGGCTCTTCAGACTAAAAAAAGTGCCATTTCAGATTCATAAATATTGAAGTATATACTGAATATAAAGTGTTGGGATTTATTTGTTTGAATTTATATAACCCAGCCAGTCACAAAATCTGGGATTTTGATTGCCTTTTAAAAGGCAAAAGTTAAAATGAGCAAAATGTATTCTTGAACAATAAACATGAAAAATAAATTTAAACAATTGCTTACACTTTGATATTATGCAATCCAATCACAAATATAACATTTTCAATTAATAAATTCAGGGTGTTTTATTTTCATGTCACTGGGCTATGCAGCATGATTTTTCTATTACCCTGAAGCTGGTTTAAAACAGAGTGTATTGTAAAAAGAGTTAATCATTTAAGAATTATTGTCAAAAATATTATAAAATGACTGTCTTTGAGAAGATACTCAGTGTTAACACGATGAACATGAAAAGTAAAATGTGTCTTGGTTGACTGAACCCACATTCTAAACCATATACTTTAATTGATATTCAGTGGAAAAAGAAAAAGCATTGACGTGCACAAAGAATTTGAAAGCTAACATGCATACTAATTCAAAGCACTGCTTGATATGCATCACAGGCCAAGACAGAATCTGGCACACATGCTTTACAGAGAGACTGATGTTGAAACGGTGCCTGAGAAGCAGAGCCGAGGTTAACCATCAGCTGCCTGTGAGAGAGCTCTGCTGCACTCATGCAGAAAACATTCCCAAAATGCGACACATTCCCCCTCCTCCATCCCCCCCACCCGACCGACTGCATGCCCCTGGAGGCTGGCTCTGACGTCAGTAGCCGAGCTGGGCCTGCCGCCAGCCCTGTGGGCCCTTGATGGATGTGATGGGTCGAGTGGAACGGGCCGAGGCACGAAGCATGCTGTGCACAGAGAAGCCAGTCCCGCTTAAACAGCCCTAATGACCCGTGAGGACCCAGCAGGCCCTCTCTCTCATACTTTCACCAGCGCGCTAACCATTTAGCCTTCTGCGGTCTCTGCTGCTCAGGTTACATAAACATAGACGCATGCACAGAAGAGGTTTATGAAGTCTATCGATGGGCTTTTTTTCTGGGTTAAATAAATAAAAACAGAACCAAAAAATCAGATTTGAGTCCTCGGCTCATTAGCAGAGACTGCGAGACCTGAGGTGAGTGTGTCTGATGAGGGAGACTGCTGGTGGTGCTCCAGGACAGGCTTGAGAACCGCTGTTTTAGGGTTCTGTTGAAAACACATTTACTGAGACACATAGATAGGATAATGGCTATTAGATATTTAAACTGTTGTTTTACCTCAGAAATATTGATGCTATTTTTTGAACATACAAAATGTATTACATTTCTAATGTGTACAACCAGTATCCAAATAGAATTACACAATTTGAATGTGTTATGATAAGCAGTGCAATTTTCATTTTAATCTACTAATTTTATTACCGGTTTGTGTGTTTTGTCATTTGTGTTATTTTTCTTAATATGTTTCTTAATGTTAGTTCACAGTGCATTAACTAATGTTAACAATATTTTAATACTGTATAAGTAAATGTTGAAATTAACATTAACAAAGATGAATAAATGGTGTATAAGTGCAGTTCATTATTACTGATGTAGTTAACTAATGCTAACTAATGAAACCTTATTTTAAAGTGTAACCAATATGTCTATACAGTTTGTTTATTTCAGTTTTGGTTATTTTAATACTTCAAGTTAGACTAAAATAAAATGAGAACTAAAATTTTATTTCAGTTAACGTTTATTTTATTTCAAGTAATGAAAATGTTTATATACCATGGAGCAAACACAGGGCCAGATATAATAATAATAGCCATATTACCAAGAGAACAGGAACAAAATAATTATTTGGGAAGTATTTTTTAATTTATTTGGGGGGAGGGTCTATTTATTTTTGTTATGTACAATTGTATGGCTAGTTGCATTTTATCTCAACTAACTGTTACATTTATTTTTGTTAAAACGTAATTTATTGAGAACCACTGTAAATGAATATACTTTTTCCAGAAGCAAATGTTAACCAGGACTAAAGCATAGAAACAAAATGCAAAGTACGCATTCAAAATATCCATATTAAGTTTACAATTGTGTGAAATGGCGTCTAAAAAGTCACCCTCAAAAATCAAAGACACTGTCGCAGCAAGTAAATGCTTTTTAAACTGTATTTTTGCCAGCACTATAGCAGAATATTGGAGCCGTACCTGCAGGCTGACTGCTGTTCTTCCGCTTCAGCCATCTGTCCACCGTCTCCGCACTCACGCTTTCCAGCACAAACTCATCCAGCATCTGCGGGTGGAGGGAGAGATACGCCTTCACTTTCTCATCCGTCAGACCTGCAACAAAATCATCTCCATTATTGTCTTACATTTATTCACAAATAAACGTGGTTGTCCAGTGTTTCCTAGTTCTAAAGAAAACACATCAATACTGGCAAAATAGTTTACTGTACTTAACCCTGTAAAGCCTGACAAATAAAATACATTTATTTCTTGACACTGAACAGTTTATTGAAACTTTAGAAAAATGTTTGTTAATTACAAACGGTTAGGATGAGTTTTTATATTATTGGATACGTTTTTGTTGTTGTTGTTGTATCATATTTGATATGGCTTCTATGGCTAATGCAGTATAATACAGGAGAATATGGCGCTTATACTCAAGGAACACAAAAACACCTCGATTTTATTCAGCCCAAACAGAGTAAAAATATGCAATTTGGTGCAGCTGTGGATATTTACATGGTCAAACATTACCCCTTATTAAAGTTTTTCAGGGTCTTTTTGATGGCAAATGACGTTTGCTGAAATAAATAAAAATGTTTTCTTCATCTAAATGGCATGAGACTTGATGTCGAGGTTGAGACTTGCTTGCTTTACGGACAGAAAAATAAATTGAAATGATATCTGGTTGTATGTTAGCGTGAAAAAAAAAACCCATCCCTCTCAGAATGTTTTGTAATGATTAATCACTCACTTTATTAATTTGTACAATGTTGGATAAAATAAATGTATATAAATAAATTTAAAACAGGATGAATGGGACAAATATTTGACAAATAAAAAAAACTAAATCAGCCACAACACCGAACACAAATACATGGAAGTAGCAACCCAACAGAACATCCACAAAGTGTAACACTCACGCTAACACACATGCACGCGCACACGCACACGCACACGCACACACACCCAAAAAAACAATTTTGGTTACATAATTTATCCAAAAAGAAACCAGTTACAATGCAGAAAACACAATAAATGAAGAGGTGACACTACAACACATCCATAAGGGAGGAAAGACACAAAACCCCTACCTATTTTACTTTTATATATTTTATTTTTCTATATAAACTTCTAAAAATACCCTAAATCCCCCAAATGCTGCACAAATGTAGAGTAAAACATTAATAACGTGAGTGATATTACACGTGTTTAAAAAAATACATTATTATGTTACAAAATCAAAATTTTTGCCTAATATCTCTGGAGACCCCAACATCCTGAGTGTATATTAAAAACGAATAGCTTATAAGGGTTAAGAAGAAATTCGAATAGCTTGTAATGTAAAAAATTAAGATTTTTTTTTTCTTTTCTTTTTTTTTTGGTCTGGCAGCTAAATATATCTCACAAGTCATATGGACAACTTTTGTTCTCGGCCATTCACCCCAATATCTCCTTCAGAGCTTAAAGTGCCCGTATTATGCTTTTTCGAATATTACCTTTAATGCGTAATAAAACTGTTTGCAATCAACAGTGCGTAATCAAAGTGTGCGACAAAAGTTATTGTGTCCTAAAAGAAGACTAATAAAACTGCTGAAATGAGTCGACAGCCATTCCAGTCTGCATTGTAACACACACACACAAACAAACACACACACACACATACACTTGCTCGCACATTACATGCAGATCGCTTGCACAGAAACATTCAGTAGCGCAAAAAAGTATTGTCAACGCTGTTCTGTGATTTATCAATAAAATAGCTTAGAAACTGAAAAGTTCTATATATTTCTTATTAACTAAAACCCACAGCTTCACTGTAAGTAGAGAGAGACGCTGCCACCAGGTATAATTAATTCACACGCAATCGCTCTATATAATGCATTCATATTTATGTAATCTTTACTGTGCTAGTACTTCATCTGTATCTGATTTAGAATGAGCAGAAGTCTAAAACAGAAATATAATGACCCAAAAGACTAAAGAACTGAGGAGCAATGGCCTTGTGTGCAGCGCTGTGTCATATTCCATATCTGTGCACAAGACAACCCGTGTTCGAGTCTCAGCTCGAGGTTTAAGCTTTTTTGTTCAGTAATGGCATCATCAGTGACTAGTCAACATCGACTCGACTTTAAAAAATCTGAAGACATTCAACAACTAGTACATGGGGCTTCCCAGCAAACAAGGAAGCTCTTTTGGAGACACAGGAAGAAGAATGACAAGTTGACTGTGCTTAATAGGCAATTAAGTGTTTGAGAGCTTACTAAGTGCTGTTGTGTATGGTCTTCGTTGTCAGGGCAAACATCAGTTTACTGGGCCATTGCTGAAGCTGAGCACATTTTGGTTAGCTAAAAAACAAGCCAGTCTGTGTGGGTAGTTCTAGTAGAACCGCATTTTATTTTTTAATGATTGTTTTTATATGTGCTCACGCTCAACTTGTTCTATGGTTATGGTTGCAGGAAAATACATAAGCGATATTTAAGTATGTCAACTTCCTGCTAAATATTATATGCAATTGTTCATAGGCTAAAGACAAAAAAAGGTAAAAAGATACTGATCACTGATCTTTAAATTTATGAACAAAGTTTGGCTGAAACATCCTGAAAATACTACATTTCGTAAATATATTAGTCTTAAAGCGATAGTTCACCCAAAAATGAAAATTAGCCCATGATTTACACCCTCAAGCCATCCTAGGTGTATACGACTTTCAGACGAATACAATCAGAGTTATATTAAAAAGTGTCCTGGTTCTTCCAAGCTTTATTATGGTAGTGATCCTGATTTTTAAGTCAAAAAAGTGTATCTATCCATTATAAACGTGCTCCACACAGCTCTGGGGGGTTAATAAAGGTCTTCTGAAGTGATGCGTTTGTGTGAGAAAAATATCCATATTTAAAACTTTATAAACTAAAATAACTAGCTTCCGACAGACGGCCGTATGCATTGATTTAGGGTAAAAGAGTAACACTTGACCTGACGCATGACCTATTAAAGAGTATAGAGCAAAACAAAACACCGGTCACAAATTAGAAGTCAAAAACGAAGATTTTTAAAGAGCAATGTCAGAGGATTTTGATATAAGAGAAGACTAGCCCTATTTTTTTGAAGTACGAGAGGCATCAAAGCTTACGCCACTTCTAAATTCTATCTCATATCGTGTTAGGGGTTACTCTTTTGGCGTAAGACAACTTGCATGGGTAGTCTGCCAGTAGCTAGTTATTTTCATTTATGATTTTATGATGGATGGATGCACTTTTTTGGACTTCAAAATCAGGACAGCAATTCACTACCATTATAAAGCTTGGAAGAGCTTTAATATTTTTTTGTTTGTGTTCGTCTGAAAGAAGATAGTAATATGCACCTATTGCTTGAGGGTGAGTAAATAATGGATTTTTTTTTTTTTTTTTTTTGTGAACTATCCCTTTAAATTTCTTTCAAGCCTTCAGAGACCCACTTCTACAGTCTACTCCATAGGTCACCAATTAGTGGATGATCATCCACGTCAAAGATAGTTTCTACATAGATCATGAATCATTTTCTCAAGGTTTTTTAAAAAAAAAAAAAAAATTCTCCAACAGTTAGCAGTTAACTGTATTAATGGCAGCAAATTATAAAATGTATTAAAAAAAAAATAATTTTTTAAATTTTTTTTTATTTTTTTTATTAAAAAAAAAAAAAAAAAAAAAAAAAAAACGATGCAAAGTTCTTACAGCACTAAAACTGTTTAAGATACAATTGTTAGGAGCTTTGCGTCAATTAAAATTTAGAGACTGGACCTCCAGGAACTTTAATTAAATATCCCTGGTCTACGTATTGATTTTTTTTTTTTAAATGTCAGGATGGACTCAACTGAAACCAAACACTATGAGCATATGTGAGTCTTGACTTAATGTACAAACTCTGTAAAACACAGCTGGGAGGCATGTGTTCCACACACACACACGCACGCACGCACGCACACACGCACACACACACACACTTTAGCAGGAAGATATTGAGACCCAAACTAGCCCACAAGAGCTCCCACAAGCAGAAAAAGGGTATAGTCTGGTTTGGTGCACAACAATAAAAGACAAAACAGATGAAAATGGCAGAGCCTCAACTCTTTGAACACTAAAAACAAACCAGATGTGTGAAAGATATTCATAATATCCATACACAAACAGTTGTATAGCTACCTGTAGCAGAAGTTGCACCACATATAACCATTATATACGTCAGACTACAACCCTACCATTTTCTCACCCAATTCTACCATGGCATTTCCCGATCTCCAAGCAGAAGTAGCTGAATGCAAAGTTTTGAATAATGTCAATGCAGAAGTCTGACCTGTGATACAGCCCGGAATAAATCTGCCCCCCTGAGTCAGGTTATTCCAAGGTTTTTTTCTTTACAACTTTCACCTGACAGAGTTTTGGTCCATATGGGGTGGATGGACTGGGTTGTAAAAAATGTTTTGAGCTTGTTATGTTTAGCTATACTAACATATACATACCTATAGTGTTGTGGGTTTGTGGCTTTATCTTTTTATTCTGTGCTTGCTTTATAATAAAGACAACATATTTAGCCATCGGTCCTACCAAATTTAATGCTCATTCCTTTATACATTTTTATGTCTGCATCATATATGTCTAAATATATTATATAAAATATTAAAATGACAATTTTTACAATTGTCACTATTTTAGTTTGAGCTGTCCCCAGATGTCATCTTCTGATATACAATGCAATAAACAAATAATAATTAATAAATTAAAGCTGCTAGCAGCATTTAGCGGTGTTCAAGCAATTAAGGCAGTTAAGGCAGTTAAGCTCAGAAGCATCATAAGACATTAAGTTTTATGTAGCAAGCATTTAACCACTGACATCATAGTTGGAATAGACCATTTTTAGCATGATTCACCATGATATGCCACATTTCAGTGTGATTTTTCATGATTTACCATGTTCTAGTATGATTTACCATGAATCTAGCATGATTTACCATGAATCTAGCATGATTTACCATGAATCTAGCATGATTTACCATGAATCTTGCATGATTTACCATAGTTTACCATGATATACCAAGTTCTAGTATGAGACACCATGATTTACCCTGTTCTAGCATGGTTTACCACAATTGAACACATTAAATTTTTTTTGTAATGGATTCAAAAAATTCATGGATTTCATGGATTTACCATGATATACCACATTCTAGAACATTCTAGAACATTTACTCATGGTAAATTCGTGGATTTACCATGATATACCACATTCTAGAACGATTTACCAGGATTCTAGCATGATTTACCTTATTTACTATGATTTACCATGTTTCTAGTGTTATTCACCATGATTTACCACGTTGTGCCAATTATGTGAAGCATTAGAACAAATGAAGTGATAAACTCTAAATATGATTGTGTTATAATAGTAATAGTTATATAAGGGATTTTTAAGAGTCTAAATATATGAATGCAAAATTACATGTGAAAAGACTGTTAATAAATATAATGGCCAGCAGAGGTATGTAGAAGACCACTTATTGGCTCAATTTCATTTTGAACTACTTGGTTTCACCAGTATTCACTAAAGCAAACCATTTTTTCCATGTCATCTCCATTATGCTTGCTCACACACACACACACACACACACACACACACACACACACACACACACACACACACACACACACACACACACACACACACACACACACACACACACACACACACACACACACACGTTGTACCGGCAATTTACCATATAGGATATATATATTGTTTTAAAGCTTTTTAACAGTAATAGCGCCACCTATGGTCCGATCCCCATGAAACTGTGCATGCTTCTTCGCCAAGTTATGACACATATGCTCACCAATTTTTGTGATGATTTATAGGCTTTTGAGTGTATTTTGACACGGCCATTTTCTAAATGGCCCTGTTACAGCCAGCCAAATGCCAAATTTCAACTTTTTTTCGATAATTATTGATATTCAGACTCCAGAGAACATTTCTGCACTGGTCTGGTTCCGATTGGGAAAAAAACCAGGGACTAGTTTGCAAAAGTAGGTTTTGAACAAAATTGGCCATAACAAATTTTTTTTACGCCCAAATCGAAATTGGAGATATACATCTTGTCCGTCTTGAGCCAAGGATTACAGTGGTGTAAAAAGCTTGATTCTAAGTCAAACGGTCTAGGAGTTATGAAGCGCCACCTATGGGCCAAACAGGGTCATACTTTGTTAGGTTGTCCCCATATTTGAGGCCTACCATCTGGGCGAGTTTCAAGTCTCTAGGCCTTACGGTTTGGGCTGCACGATGCGTTTTAGGTTTTTTTGTTTTTTTTTCAAATAGCAAATACAATAGGTTTTCAGCACTAAAGTGCTTGAACACCTAATTATTGATAAATATTGTTTTAATTGGTAATCATCCTCAATTTCACTTTCCATTCTCTTAGTTTTTTTGTAATGTCTGATTAATAAATTATATCATCCTCAAGGAAGTGACATTTTCTGGTTGGAAAATAGCACAACTATCAGTACAAAACTTTAATACCAATGTGTTTGATTAATTATGTGATGTATCGTCAAAACTGTTTTATACATCAAAATTTCCAAAGATGTAAAAAAAAAAAAAAAAAAAAAAAGACCTTCAACTTACCTTATGTAAGCTAATTCTCCATCTTTGCTTGCTGATAAATGGCTAATTTACCTTTTCATTTAATTTCCATCCTGTTTGTTTTCTTAATATTTTGCAAATAATCAAATTATAATAAGTACATATAAGTTAAATAAAGTGCCTGAACTAGAACATTTTTCTGAAAGTCCCTTTTATAGAAATACGTACCACACAAGCATATTCATTTTTAAACATTACAGAGATCAAAAGCTACTGCCGAACAGGAATGGCTCATCCTATGAATTATTCCATTGGACTGAAATCTCTCGGTCCTTTCATTAAACCAGCACTCACATATTTCATCTGGTCTATTTTTGCAGGGGCACTTTAAAAAAAAATCTCTAAACCCTATTATAATTCTTTTACTGTTAAAATGTTTTTAAAATACAGAAACATAGACACGTTATTTTATCTGTAAAAATTATGGAAAGCATTTTGAATTATCAAATGTTTTCTTTTTATTCAGTAAATGAAATTGTCAGCTAAAGCAACCAGCTGGGTTTAGCTCAGGGGAAAAAGCATGTTGATGTATGGAGGTACAGGTCTTTATACGCACAGAGAGAGACGGTGAAAGAGAAAAGAACAGGAGGGCCGAGGGCTGCTGTCGACTGACGCTGTCCAGACACGAGACACATCTCTTCAGGAGCGCAACGCCTCACGAGACTCCCAGAGCCAGTGCTGACGCACATGGGAGAGAACACTGCTTCATAAATCAGACACTGGAGGGGACGCAGACACACAGGCTGTGTGTGAGAAGAGAGAAATAACACTAGACGACCTTCTGTGAGGTATCCTGCAGCATCAACTCATTGAGATATTACATTCTTAGACAATAGCACCAGATAATTGCAATTTGTGTCTCTCTTCAGATTAACCTGATTACTGTCACCCCCCTTTTTTGACCATATGAAATTAAATAGTAATTCATGAATGCCTTTGAATACAGATGCTAAACTTGCTCTCTTTAAAAAGAGGACACTGCAGATTATTTCAGATTAGAAAGTCTCTTAAAAAATGTATGTATTTATACAAAATACATGTTTTATGGAAAAAAGCTGCTAAAAAGAGCTGCTAAAAGGATTTAAAGTACCCTTTCTATGGTAATGCAACATCCATTTTCAAAACAGTTTTAAAGATCGAATTTGGAGTGTTTAATCTTTTGAATGATACCTGATTTATAATGATTACTAAAATAAGTGATAGAAATACAGGCAATAAATAAGGCATGCCAAATGTCCCGCTACTGGAACACTGGCAGTTAACAGGCTAAAATATTACATTTATATCAGATCAGAAATTTTATATTTTATGATACACGGAGTATTCGACAGTTAACACTTGGGAATTTCACATGAGGTTTGACATGCTATAGAAGGCCGATTCAGGGTTAGCTACCTGTCCAGTGTTGGCCATACACAATTCCAGAGGTTCCTGCAAAGTTTGTCCCTGAAACCCTTAAAGGGATACTCCACTGGTTTTTCATATTAAACTATGTTATTCCCTTAACTAAGACGAGTTGATACATACCTCTCTCGTCTCAGTGCGTGCACTATATCTCTCTGTATTACCGCAAAACTATGTTAGCACTTAGCTAGCACAGTGCATTAAATATGGGCCAAAAAGAGAAGCGACCAAACACTTCCTCGTTTTCCATATTTAAACACAGTTACTCGAGTAGTGTAACTCGACCTAGGCTGTTGACACAAAATAAAACGTTGCACTTTTCTAAGCCTTTAAAATTGATGTAAATAACAGGGGGCAATATAGTCATCAATTTTAAACGCTTAGAAAATCACAACGTTTTATTTTGTGTCACCATCCTAGGTCGAGTTACACTACTCGAGTAACTGTGTTTAAATATGGAAAACGAGGAAGTGTTTGGTCGCTTCTCTTTTTGGCCCATATTTAATGCACTGTGCTAGCTAAGTGCTAACATAGTTTTGCGGCAATACAGAGAGATATAGTGCACGCACTGAGACGAGAGAGGTATGTATCAACTCGTCTTAGTTAAGGGAATAACATAGTTTAATATGAAAAACCAGTGGAGTATCCCTTTAACTGTAGTGTTGGGTTCGAGTCCACCTTATGCCTACTTCACACTACACAACTTTAAACGTCGGCAGATCGCCGTGCTGTTTAGACTACATGACTTGCTCTGGAGTCTTAAAGTCATTGTGGTGTTCACACTATGTGCCACTACGTAAATTATCTGCAACAGAGGGTTACACACTACACAAGCTGACAACAACTCTGTCACCCAGCGACTCGATCCAGTCCCCAAACCACGTTTTTTCACGAAAACACATGCGAGAAGTGGAATGGGAAATGACGCGATATAGGAGTTGTCAATTTGAAAATGGACACTGGGACAAATTGGCGTTGCAAAAAAAAACAACAAAAAAAAATTGTTTTGCAAAATTCATTGTTTGTGCAATGATCTGTTTAGAACCCTGGGGGGAAAAAAAGAATATGGGTGAAAGGATGGATAAGCACACGCGGGCAGCAGGGATTGTCTGTGCTATAGAGAGAGTTGGAGGTGAATAAAACATGTTTATAATGAAAAAGCATGCTCGTGTTGTGATTTGGCAATGATGTTTACAAATACAAAAGGCTTGTGTAATGTGATAAGCTGATCATTGCTTGTTGCTCTTCGTGACACGTGACATCAAAGGCTATCGAGTCGGCCGACAGCTCCAGATATTTAGCATGCTAGATATTTGTCTGGCATCGGCGAGGTGTCAGCGAGCGTTTTTGATGCATCGTTTATTACTTCGCACTTAAAGATTGGCGAGTGCGGATCGCAGATTTGCACGCGATTACAGACCGACCTGTCTGTGAGCTCATTAACTTGCAAAACGGGCTTAAATCAGGCTTAAAATCCTGTAATATGAACTAGGCATTAGTCGAGTCCAAGTCGAGTATGAGTCTTTAACCAATCGAGGTCAAGTTCGAGTCCAAAAGGGGAAGAGTTTGAGTCCAGTCTGAGTCCAACTAAGTAACACTGTATTTCATTCAGTCAATTTCTATTTTTTTATCCTAACAGCTTATAAAAAACAAGATAAATTTTAAAAGTAACAAAAGCAAACCCTTAATTGCATCTTGTCGCATTGTTTTCACATAATTTCATCATTATTATTCTGTTTAACAAGCCTAATTTAATGGAAGTAATGGCCAATTCAAGGTAGGGGGTGGTAATCGGGATAGCTTGGTGAAGGGGAACATACTACTGGGAGTTGAAGAGCCGAAAATACAGTGGTAAGGGGACAGGGCAAGAGACAGACCTACAGTATTTACAATAGCATGCGCTGTGTACAAAGGTTCTACATGTAATTTCCATAACTCAGGGCTTATGTTAATTTTACGTGACAAATGCAAGTCCGCAAAAAGTTGTACTTGATTCCGGACTCGAGTCGGAGCTGAGTTCAAGTACTCCAACTTTACTTACCTGTTCCGTATCGGCCGCTTCAGAGTTAGCTACCAGTCCAGTATTGGATAAAAAATACCATGCCTTGTCCCCTTGTCTCAGCCATGGAGGCTGGGTTCTCAAGTCTCAGCTACTTCTAGCTCCCCTGTCCAGTCTTGATGGCCGCTCTTGAACTACCTGTTAATCTTTTAACTGTCTGTCTGACGATGCCAGACGTCAGCCGGTCCTCCAGGTGTTCCCAAGTTAGCTGGCCCTCCAAACGTCAACAAGTCAGACGGTCACCAGAATTTCACCAAGTCAGCCGGCACTCCAGAAGTCAGCCGGCACTCCAGTTATCTGCCAGTCAACCTGCTAACCATGGGTAAGTTTCTCTGCCGGCGCCAGTCAACTAGTTCACTAGATGGTACCTGTTCTGCTAACACTCCAGATGCAATTTCAGACAATCTCTGTTCAGCCGGCATTCCCTTAACTGTCATGTGACCAGTTAACCAGATACATCTTTTGCCTGGTCCTCTCTGCCTGCCCTGTCCTAGTGGTCACATATGCTGCCTGCTCCATCCTGCTGGCCACCTATTCAGCTACCCTGGCTCCCAGAATCGTCTGCTCTGCTGTAGTAGTCTTCTGCTTCACTGTGGGGTTCTTCCGTTTTGTATGCTCAGCTGCAGTAGTCTTCTGCTCCACCCAGGGGATCTTTAGTCCCATCTGGTCTGATGTGTTGGTCTTCTGCTCCACCCTGCCCTCTGGTACCAGTGTCGCCGTCCCCAGCTCCACCATGGCTCCTTCGCCCGTGGTGGCGTCATGGCGATTCTGTGGGAGATTACTCCCTGGCTCCTCTCGCTTTCATCGCCTCCCTGGATCCTTGCATCATGGTCTCCTCCTTGGCTACTCCCTCCCTCCACTCCCCATTGGATTATAGGTCATGTTTTGGGGTATCCGGAATCTGCTCCTAGAGAGGAGGGGTGGGGGGGTCCTGTCACATGTTCACTCCGGACTCTGCGCTGTTCTCACCATCACTCACCTGCTCTCACATCCAGAGTGCTAATAAGACACTTAAGTTGCTTGTTACCTGAATGTTTGGAATTGTGTGTATACTGCTCCTTCACAATCTTCAGTTGTCTGGCCTTGAAGCATGATTATACTCACCTTTTGCTCCTCAGAGGACTTAACCTGTGTTTCTTGTCCTTACCTGGAAGATGTAAAGATACGTGATTTACCTAAGACTCTTTCTTACCCGTGTTAACCCATCTGATGTTCCACTGGAGAGTTGTTCTCTGTGATTCCCTGTGAAAGATATACTTACCTGTGAACTCTATATCCTGGATGGAAAGATAAGGAAATATCTGTTTTCTGCAATATATTTACTTCAGCCTTTGTTCAGTGTCTCGGATGCTATTCTGCCTAAAGTGATATCTCAGTGAATGTTTATGTCACCTGTTATGCCTAGCTGAGGATTCTAATTATGATCGGTTATTTATGGTGTCCCTAAGTTGTTGCCTAAGTGTGCCTAAGACTGAAAGACTGTACAAGGGCAGTGTTTACTTACCTGTGAAACTCCCCTATTGCTACTTGCCTGTTTCTCCAGTGCTTCTGATCTAATAAAACTCCCACACCTTGGCTCAACTTTGTTCCTGTCTGTGAAGTATCGTTACAAGGTAACACCTTGACTATATATCGGTCGACCACTATTGTCGGGTTGGTTGGGATGCTCAAATATTAAAAGTATAACATAGTCATGGTTTTATAGTAAACTATTCTATTAATGGTGTACTTTTAGTTGTATTTGCATATTAAAGTAACACCAAGTAAATTTTCCTCTTCGGTCGCCCTACTGGTTGGAAACAAAATTGTCCATTGCCGCTGTCGTAAATAATCTAGCCTACCGTCGCACGCACGCTCGCTTATTATCCAGCACCGGCTTTAGAATGAACAATGTCCACAGACAAGGTAGAGTATGTTACATGATTTCATGAAAGGATGATGTATTGCGACATCAGAAACGAAGAAAAACGAAATAATGACTATTGTAGCACTTGACGTAAAGCAGTCGAATTCTGTAGTTCTTTTTGTGCATGGGTTCCTACCCGAAACCCGAAGTTACATAGTGCCAGTAAAAGCGATACAGACCACGTCAGGCTATGGCAGACGAGTCATTTAACTTATTTTAAGTCGATGTACCATCACAAGGGTCTTGGAAATATATTATGAAGGTTGAAAAACTACTTAGTGTTACTTTAAACTGAGATAATTACAAATGTAAATATTTTAACACTGAAACCCTAGCTTTAAGACAAACGGTGCACAGTCACAGCTTGATGTTGAAACCCCCAAATGAGTTACCCCTAATTATAATACTTCCTGTCATTATCCTAGTCCTTTTTAAATGCTGCATAACAGAAAAAGTAGGGCACAAATCCGCATCCCTTTGGCACCCCATTACAAAGTCCACCTTGCAGTGTTCCTGTACCATTTTATTCATTGTTTGTTGTGTTAAAGCAGAATGAGCTGTAAAAAAATATTTGTGGTCTAGTCACATGCAACATCATCAAAGCTTCTGCATGCATCACATGACACTAAAGATCACAACAGCAAACCAAAGCAACAGCCCAAAACCACAAAGCACTCAAGACCCACCACCCTTTATATCCCTGCATAACACTTTAAACAGCCAATAGCGATCACTGGACCGCAGTGCCCCATGGGTTTTTTCTCCACAAAGACAAAAACAACCTTTTTTCACTTCCCTAAACTGAACAGAACTTTAATGAATGTTATCGTTGCAAGCTGGAATGGAAATCAGCTTTAGTTTCTTTGTTCCACATGTGGAAGTGAAGCCACATTCAAAGAAATATTAAGTGATATTCAGTGTATATTTATTTATTTTAGTTTATATTTATCATTTTATGGTTATTAGTGGTGTTTGAAACTCAAAACATGCAGCTTGCTTAGAAGTGTGCTAGACTTACTTTTCACCTCTTGCAAAAATATTCAGACTTACATTGAAGAGGGACATATGAGGGATTTAGGGGTGGGCTCTTTAGACTTGGGCCTATAGAATTTACAAAATTAACGGAATGCATAGCTGATATAAAAAATTGGATGACCAGTAATTTCCTATTACTAAATTCTGAAAAAACAGAGATTCTAATCATTGGACAAAAAACGTCCTCACCTAATAACCTAGAATACTGTCTAACACTTGATGGCTGCTCTGTTAAGTCTTCGTCGTCAGTCAGGAACCTGGGTGTGCTCTTTGACACCAATCTTTCATTTGAAAGTCACGTGTCTATTATCTGTAAAACCGCATTTTTCCATCTTAAAAATATATCTAAATTACGTCATATGCTCTCACTGACAAATGCGGAACAATTAGTTCATGTGTTCATGACCTCAAGGTTAGATTATTGTAATGCTCTACTGGGTGGTTGCCCTGCACGCTTAATAAACAAACTACAGCTAGTTCAAAACGCAGCCGCTAGAGTTCTTACCAGAACCAGAAAGTATGACCATATTAGCCCGGTTCTGTCAACACTGCATTGGCTGCCTATTAAACATCGTATAAATTTTAAAATATTGCTGATTACTTACAAAGCACTAAATGGTTTAGCTCCCCAGTACTTAAGCGAGCTCTTAACGCATTATCATACCTGCCAACTTTTGCGTTTAGCTTAGCGGGAGATTTTTCTGGGAGGGCGGGGGTTGTAAGTAAATAAACCTTATAATAAAACCTCTCCAACCGGGAGGGAGGGTGGGCGCATGCGCGCAACGCAGTTTGGAACTTCTCCAAAAAGTTTTTCTTTCTCTCGCATGCACGCGGCATTTGACCGACCGGGTTGACACTTCAGCGTGAGAACTCGCCCGTGTGAGCGTGTGAAACCACTCAAATGCGTGTGTCTCACGGCCAAAGCGTGAGAGTTGGCAGGTATGCATTATAGTCCTTCACGTCTATTGCGATCTCAAAATTCTGGCCAGTTGATAATACCTAGAATATCTAAATCGACTGCTGGCGGTAGATCCTTTTCCTATTTAGCACCAAAACTTTGGAACAATCTTCCTAACACGGTCCGGTAAGCTAGCCTAGAAATCTAGAAAATCATTTCGCTGCCAGTGTGGTCTAGCAACTCTCAATAGGCTTTTGAGCTGGAAAAACCAAAAACTGGTCAGGCCAATCACATCGTGTATAGAGTCGGCGGGCGGGCTTAACACAATGACGGCACAGTTCATGACGTTCCGCGTGATTTCCATAGGTGATTTCCCTGCTACTTGAAAACAATGAAGATGCAGCGGTCTTTCGAATCGGCTTTGGATGCGACTCTGGAGGACTTGGAGTTAAGAGAACGTCACTTAAGTCATTCTTAAAAAAGGAAGATGTGTTCGGAGTTTTGACGACCGGATACGGCAAAAGTTTAATATATCAATTAGCTCCGCTAGTGAGAAAACGCACGGGACTCACTCAGCCACAGCCGTTCGTTGCTCTGGTTGGTTAACGCTATCCTATTGCGTGCCGAGGGATTTTGAAAGACAGCCGTTCATCCCGCCCCTCGGATTGAGGTATGTCAATGGAGAGTTCCCAGACCTAACATCTTGATGTAGGTCTGGCATGCCAGGCTACCGGGAAGCAGATACAGTCTGTCAGTTTAAATCTAGACTAAAAACACATCTCTTTGGCTTAGCATACACATAACACATTATAGATTTCTATAATTCAATGTTAGGCTGCATAGATTAGATCAGCCGGAACCGGGAACACTTCCCATAATTCCTGATGTACTTTGTACATCATAAAAAGGATGGCGTCTACGCTAATATTAGTCTCTCTGTTTATCCCGAGGTTTACCGCAGACCGCCGGATCCAGGGCATATCCAGGGGGCTGTTCCATAAACTAAGATTAGAGTATAAGCCAGGCTTATTTTCGGTTAGTCAGGCTTATTTTTGGTGGATTCGGTTTCATAAATCAAACTTAAAAAAGTTCAAACTCAGTTGCCCTGGCAACTTATGCTGGGAAACTAGCCTGGTCCAGGGCAGGCTAACTGTCAGGCTAAGCCTCAGTTGTTACACAGATCCTCAACACTGACCGACAAGAACACAATGATATTACCACTGACACTCTCTAATACCATTATTGGACTTTAACCACTATTAGTCCAAAAATAAATACACAGTATACAGAACATCAACTTCAATATAGGCTATACAAAGGCTACAATATAGACACATATAAGGCGTTTTAAAGTTGTCGTTTAGGACATGTCATTTTTATAATAAAGCCCTTTTAATTAAGAAGTGCCTCGGTTATCAGAGAATTCTTTCTTTACACTGTCACTCTACACTATATATATATATATATATATATATATATATATATATATATATATATATATATATATATATATATATATATATATATATATATAATATATATATATATATATATATATGTGTGTGTGTGTGTGTGTGTGCATACTGTATTTATAGATATAGATATATAGATAAATACAATATACATACTACAGGTTTTTGTTTTTTACTGGCTGAATATTTTGTGCCCAAGATTTAGTTAGATTGTTTTAAAGATTTATGAATACATTTCTCTCTTGTTTTATTTGGCAGTTTGTCTGTTTTTTTATTTAGTACATGTTTATGATTATTAGAAGAACATTAGAACACAATCAAAAAAAATCTTTTTAAAGCAGAAGTTAAAATCACAAAATCACAAAATAAATAATTACAAAAGCACAGTATAAATTGTAACTGGTAAGATTAATCTGAGCTTATTAATCGACAGTATATTGTACATTTGATTTACCCCAAATACACTTGTAGGTTTAAAATTCTAAATAAGGGACATATAATATCCAACTAACAAATATTTTAGCATATATATATACAGTATATATGCTATATATATATATATATATATATATATATATATATATATATATATATATATATATATATATATATATATATATATATATATATATATATATATATATATATATATATATATATTTATTATGTACTTTATTATGTCTTTCAATTCAAACACATTTAACACAATTATACAAATGGACAGTTCCTTTAAAGATATCATATTTTCCCCCAATAAATATTCCTTATTATTCCTTTATTTTTGGGCATATAAATAAAACATTAAATAAATAAAAATATAACATTCACATATATCAAACTCTTATAATGACACATAATTCCTAATAGTTATTCAAGTAATATTATTCAAATATCAAATATTCAATATTAAATAAGTAGATAAATAAAATAACAAATACCTAGAAATAAAAGGGAAGGTTACATAAAAATGTAGTTAATGTAGGCTAATATATATTCCTTTATTTTATGGAATATTCTTTGATTTTAGAGTTGAACATATCTTTTCAAAATGTATACATTTGTTCTTAATTTAATGTTATCCTCTCCATAATGTACTTTAGAAACTAAATCTAACCACTCATTTAAAACTGGGATTCTTGCTTTCTCAAAAAAATTATTGCATTAAAAGCTGTAATTACATCATCTTACATCATACATCAAAATACATCATCTTTATTATGTAGCATAGATCCTATACCCAAAACTATATTTTGTATCTTTATATATTTAGTTTGTTAAAAAAAATGAAATGATCTAATAAAAAAAAAAAAATCCCTGAATTAGGCTACGTCTGTTCAATTTCTTTTTTTATTAGAAGTATAAAATATATAAGTGTAATGAGCTAGAAGTTCACTGCACCTTATCCAACATCCTAAAGATAAATTATTATAATTAGAAGATAATCCTCGTGTTATAAAATATTGCATATTAATTTTCCAAGCAAAAAGTATATTTTAGTGAGAATTATTGCAGACCTATTTGGCGCGCATGCGCGCAGCAGCGCTCGTTCAATATGAAGATTAGCAGCAAAATGGACTTTCTAACATTTACAGATGGAGAATATCTGTATAATGTAAGTTTTGCACTGAGGGGAAAAAAACATGTCACAAACGCATAAAACAGCACAAAATATACGCTGTTTGATGGTGGATCGATTTGATCCACGATCGACCTCTAGGGCTGCTTCAGAAACGCGTGCACACGCAATTATCTAGACTAGATAAACCTGGTTCAAATTAGCGAGATTGCGTGAACTTCAATTACCCTTTATGGAACCACTTTAGCCCCAACTTATTTGTTAGGCTCATTCAAGTCCGGTTTTGGAGTTTAATCCCCGCTTTTCTAAGCGTCTTTTATGGAACAGCCCCCAGATCTGATGAAGGACCATCACATGGACACGACGACACGCATTATCAGGGCTGTGAAGGCCCATGGACACCTCAACACACTCATCTCCTCACCGGCGGGATGACCCAACCCCTAACAAGATGAACTGGATAAATATCGTGAAAGTTCTGATCCCATCTGACTCCTGACATTATGCTGCCTAACTCATAATCATACACTGTTCATTCGTTGGCCAAAGGAGGACTGGCCCCCCGACTGAGCCTGGGTTCTCCCAAGGTTTTTTTCTCCATTCTGTCACCTGATGGAGTTTTGGTTCCTTGCCACTGTTGCCTTTTTCGCCGCTCTTCGCCTTTGTCGCCATTGGCTTTTGGCTTGCTTAGTTGGGGACATTTAATTTTGAATTGAACAATACTATTACAACATTGCTTTCCTGTTATCTCTGTAAAGCTGCTTTGAAACAATTTGTATTGTAAAAAGCGCTATATAAATAAAGGTGACTTGACTTGACTAGAATCTACATTTAGAATACCATGGCAAACATGCATTCTTTGCACTATGTAGAAATGAATTGCAAATTGCAAAAAACATTTTCATTTAAATTGAATTTCTGAACGTGAGGGTGGCAAACAGGATGTAGAATTATAATTTGAATTTAAACTTGATTTAACTAAGTTTTTATACTGCAGATATAGTTTTTAATAAAATATGTACTTGTTTGCATATACTTAAGTTCTGTAAAAAGTATCTAAAAATAATGGCTATTAAATGTTATGACAGTAACACTTACCTTTTTAAAAACACTCAAAGCTTAAAAACTTAGCTCAGAGAACTAGAATTTGAATTCAATTAACTACACAGGATATTCAATTAGAATTTGATTTGGAATTTGGCACACAAAAATGAAATTTACATACATATCATTTTTTTATATTATCATTATATTTTTTATATTATCATTTATCATTATCAAAAAATTATCATGCCTATTCAATTCAATTTAAGTTGATTTGTATAGATCTTTTCAAAAAACATAATATTACTATATAGCATGCTGCACAATAGGGAAATTGTAAGCATTGTGACAAAACATTACATTTCATGAATTATATATTATTGTTATTATGCATGTAATATTACTAATATTATGCTTGTTTCCAGATATGTAGTTGTTTTCCTCACATGATAATACTTATTTTTCTTGTTTAAACTCAAAGGGAGCCAATTATTAAATTCAAATTTCTGCCTGAACACTGTGGCTGTGAGTTTTGTACAAGCAACACATTTTCTTTCATTAGCAGAAAACGTAAAGATCTAGCTTTATATTCTGCCACATGAAGCCACAGCACACAGCAGCACTTTAGAAATGTTACCATGATTTATTCATTTGATAAGCAGATGCATTATCCAGGGAGGCTGGCACTTTTCACACCTTGTCTTGTGTGGCATCTTCCAGACATGGGGAAGTGATCATGGCATAATTTGGACAAAGAAAAGGTTCAAACAAAACAGCGGCATTTGTTGCGTCCTATGCCAGTAGTACTTGGAAAGCGCTGGCTGCACATCAGTACAAAACATTCCTCCTGGGTTGCAAAATCACTCGCTTCACACAGCACAAGAGAAGCTCTAGGTCTGTACTTTTTTTCACAGTGGGCAAAGACAACACAAAAACAAGGAGAACTATGATCAAATGATTAGAGTAGACGTAGGCGCTGATAATGTCTCTTAGAACAGCCCACGCTGTCCTTGAACACAAAGAATATTGTTCCTAATGAACGTCTAAAACTCAAGTTAGCAACTATAAACAGTAGCCTATGATATGATATCAGTCATCAGACTTCACAACAATATGATCATACAGTGAACAATTTGAGTTCTGTTCCAGAGATATTTAACTGAGTGGAGAAAGTACAGGGACACTTTATTGAATATCTTGAATCTTTATCTTGAATTATCACAATTTGTGTGCTTTTATCAGAGTAAACTTAGGCGCTAATAGTCTCATGAACACGCAGTCGTACACAGAAGACCAACAGCCAAGCTCAGGATTTCCGTTAAATAATACATTTCAGCTTTCACTAAACTCTATAGAACATGTGAAATATGCCACATGATGTATGAGCATTCTGTGATACTTTCGCATCTTTTTTTAAAGCATGATGCTGGTTGTTATTCACTGCCATTATATGGACGAGCACAACTTAAAAAAAAAAAAAACCTTTAGTAGTCTTCAAAAAACCTTTTATGGGTCCGAAAAATAGACAAAAGGCATACTACATTAAAACAACACCAGGGTGAGTAAATGACTCCGTAATATTTGGCGCTCTAGCGGATAATAAACAGAACTGCATGCGTCTTGTGGAAGAACATTGCAGCCGGAGCTACTTCTGATGATTGATGATTCACGCAGGTACTGGATTACTCCACAGTGGTACGACCCGAACCAGTCCAAAAATAGTCTGAATATAAACACTCATTATAGGTGTACCTTAGTGATTCAGGATAAGACAAAAAAACGGATTTATGATGTACTTGCTCATTATATCACTTTTGTAAATTTTGAACACAAAAAAAGTTACGGACTGCAGCTTTAATTTACATTTTAGGGTGAACTATGCCTTTAAGTGTCTTTAACTACTATGTACTAACATTTTAATCAATTATTTAATACAATGCACTCATTGTGTACATGTTTTTACACTGTACTTATATGTAAATAAAATACCTGTTTTTGTTGATCATAGTAGTCAGCAGCACCTAATATAAAGTGGGACCATACACATTCAGAACTAAATACAAAATTTGTCTGAACACTGATTGTTTTGGTCTGAATTAATTGCATTTCAATACTTTACACTGCATATGTATATGTACATAGACCTGCATGATGTTAAGAACCAACCCTTATTGGAATTTTTGGGATTATCAACACCGTGCTGCTTTGCAAACAATGGAATAAAAAGTTTTTTAAAGTTTAGATCAGGCTTGTGGGGGGTCGTTTTGAAAGGGATCTGGTTTCATCTGCTGCCTTCATGACATTTGTGTTTATTTCATCGACCAGAGAATCCTCTGAGCAGCTCTTCATCTGTTTGCACATGGAATGAGAATATACATGTGACGTGAATGAACATCGAACCTCTGGGACCAGTGCTATCTCATGGGCTTAAAACAGATCCCTCTCGGCCCATGCGCTCCCCGCTGATGTGGCCCTCGCTGCAGGGATCAGAGATGGTATGCAGACAGTCGGCCCCTAATGAGGATACAGAACCGTGCCTTTAATGCAGTCAGGTTCAATGTTCAACCTTTGTATACGTCTTAAAATCACACGGTCAAAAGTGTTCCCTCTTGGAAAATGATATGCTAAATGACGTCAACCTGACTCACCCTGTATTGCTGATGAATCAACCCATCCTCAACACTAAGTCATCTAATTAGACTGAGGCTGTGACCTAAGAGAGCTGGAACCAGTTACCATGTTTGAGTGTACAGTAGAGTTTAGACAATGGATATTCACAACCGCGGTCTCATCCCTTCAAATGCAAGCATAATTTGTTTATTTATTGGAAACCACCCTCCAATAAATGGAAACATACATATTTAGTTTCATATTACATGTCTGAAGCAGGAAGAATGTAAAATGTATAGAAAATCTATATTTATAGTGATGGATGATGCTCTTTATTTAAACAGGTCGAAATAATGTACGTATTACAGTAATCTGAGAACTGGAGGGTCTGGGGAATTATACACTATATGACCATAAGTATGAGGACACCCAAACGCCACACCCATATGTGCTCGTTTCATTTAAAAAAAAAAAAAAAAAAAAAAAAACATTGGCAGACCAGAAGGTGCTGGTCCTCCCTAACAGCTTTCACTCTCCTGGGAAGACATTCCAGTAACTTTTCCCAAGCTTTTTTGTCAGCTGAACCCCTTCGACGTAAATACTTAAAGTACCCCGGAGAATTTAAGATAATATTTTACAATATAACAATATAACAACTTTTTGCATGTTCAGGATTCTCTGATGTTGGTTAATGTTCACATAAACAGATAAAACATCTAATCTTTCTCAAATGTGGTTAAAACATTTTTTTTTTCATTACTAATGGAAACAGTTACTTTTAAGTTCTACACTACAAGTTGAAATACAAATATTTATGTCTTAAAATGTTCACTTTCAAACATTCAAGCTTTTAACGTCATATCCTTCCTCAAGCTTTTGTTTTGGCGGAAAATTGGTGAAATACTGTACATTTCTGTCCACAACATTGCAAAAAATTATGCAAATGTATATAAATACATAGAGCCTAGTGCACGTTGTGTTCTCAAATGCATATTTACTGTGAACCAAGCTGAAAACACAGTATGCTGTGTTTGCACACGTGTAAATTAACATAAGTGCCACTCTACACTTTGAAATACGCAGTAAAACAGACTGTATACTCTTTAATTAAATCACAGCCTTTGATTTAACAATCACACGATTTGATAAGATATATCCCTATTTCAGTTCTATTTTGATTAGGCCTAATTGTGCATCCCTAGGGCTGGATGATAAAACAATAATGATAATTATCGCAATATAATTTCCTCAATACAATTATAACACATGTTTGATAAATGTTTAACGTAATGTTTAAACAGCCTTACTCGTTTGAACCGCGCCAGATCAAATGCCATAGAAACCATATATTTGTTACACTTTACCATGATAGTGAGGTGCTATATGCTTGTGTGGTTTTGGTTATCATGACATGTATGACATTATGGATAACCAGTGTTCAGTTTAATAGAAGTAGAGTCCTAACTCAAACAGTCAGAATATTTAAATTTTACCCTATGTGGGTGTTTACATTTTTTCAGATGTTACTGTTTGTTAATGAACATACATTTACATCAGCATCCCAACTCAAGCTACTGTCAAATGTGCATTTCTAAGAGACAAAACATGTAATATTATTTATATTGCAGCCTGCAATGCAAACTGTGCCAAAAATACACATCATCGAAGTCGGGCAACACAAACTATCACCCATTAGAACATGCAGAAACTAAGAACTTTATTTTTCTATTAAGATGTTTCTTTTGTTAAGGAAAAAATAAATCAAAGGAATTTACTTAAGTTGACTCGGGCATATTTTGATATAGAAAAAGAAATGATGTTTTGAATATTCCACCTCAGATTTGTAAGGCGTTCATCTGTTTGGCAAGTTTTATTCGGACAATAAAGAGTTGTTTAAAACCACAATTAACTGCCTGGTTTCTACAACTTTCACTCAGGAAAGTTGACATTTATCGTGATAATTGAATGTGATATTTTTTAGGCCATATCGCCCAACCTGTGCAGCCCCATTTGTTTATTTGATTGTTACATTCAATTTAATTAATTATTAGCTTTTCATCATCCGCCCTGAGGTTCCCTTACTATCCCCTGTATGAGAAACAAGATATTTTGTCAAAAGTCCAAGTAACTTTATTCCATACAACAAAAGTGGACAGTTATGACATTTTTTCCCCTTTGTCCTAGCACTCTAATCTTATGTGATAGCCCACGTGAGAATCAACAATGAAGCGTCTTTAGCCACCAAATTTGAATATGAGCAAGTGCAAATACTGAAAAAATTTAAGTCGGGTGAAAGTTTGCTCTGTTTCTCAGACAAAGCTATCATATGACTTGTGGAAGTCTTGCAATGCAGTCTTGGATGGAAGACTTGGAATACAGTACATGAATCAAATAAGACAACTTTTTTTTTTTTTGTCTTTGTAGGAGCTTGTTGACAGCTCTTGGGCTCTGTCTACTTTCATTGTATGGAAACAGGTTTGGAACATGAACATGAACTATTACTTGTCTATAGCACTTTTTGCCCCCAGAGGCCTTCAGGCCCAAACTATAGTCTCAGTCTCAGACTGCACGCCTACTAACCAACCACTATCCATTCACTGACCATCTGATACTGAACACTCTCTCTCTCTCTCAATCTAAGCCATTAATAGTCATCACATTATAATTAAAAAGTCATCAAATTATAACATTTAAAGAAAATATATAAATTTTAAATGTAATTGAAATTCACATAAATTGTATTTTTATATATTATGTGGCCTTAGAACAATGAATTCAATATTGCATCAATACGTTTTACAGGAGAATATCAGGTCAGCAGTTCATGATGTTTTAGCTTCGACAACAAAAAGTACATAAGCAAATCAACTAAAGAATGTTGTGTGAGTCCTGAAAACACTTAAGCCAATTGAGATGATGTGGCAGAGGACTGTACTATCAAGGCGACCCATAATATTCATACACTAATACAGATTTGAGGGGATGGATGGTAGTTTAGTCAGATTGTGTAATTGTGTGTTAAATTAAGATCAGATCACATTTTATGAGTAATCAATGCAGAAATCCAGACATCACAAACTTATTCATGCTACTGTATAAAAAACAAACTTCAGTCATGTCAAAAATACACTGACAGCACACGTCAAGAGAACTGAGAGAGAATCCAGGAGAATGACCGGCTTGAAATGCCTGTGGATTACACTATAGTCTATCTTGAGGAGCCCTCATTTCCTTTCTGCGTATGTCCTTATTCTATAATGCTGCTCCTTTTTTTCCCTCTTTTTTAGATTAGTTCTGCACAGTCTCAGATCCCCCCAGACATTTTAATTGCGTCATCCAAGTTTTTTTCTCCTTTTTTAGTTCTGCTTTGAGTAAAAGTGCAATGCTTCTTGAGAGAGGGGTCACGGACGTCAGTTATTCATTGCAACATCTGATCTTACTTTACAATGTCATAAGGTTTAATTTTGGCTTACATTTGAGTATAGACAGTAGAGACTTGGCCCTATCCAAAGTTAAGAGGCTACTGAATATTCTACCAAGATTTCTAGTATAATTGTGTGACAGTGTTATTTCATTTACCAACTTATTTTTTTTAATGCTCTCTAACTTGAGACTGTGGATGAGTTGTTTTAATTTCTAGCTGAAACAGGAGCAAAAAAAGAAGCAGTAGACAAACTGTTTGTAGGCTAAATTTATGTTGGCTTGAAAAAGCCTAACCTAAACATTTGGAGTAGTTTAAAAAGCTTGAAAGTTAAATTTTAAGGCTATCCAGTCTATGACACAAACCGATTATAACATGGATTAGCACATTGCTATCATATTTCTAGCATGTCTTAACACACTGTAAGCATGATTTAGCACATAACTAGCTTGTTTAAGCATGTTGCTAACATGATTTTGCATGTTGCTAGCATGTTTCTAGCATTATTTAACACATTGCTAGCATTAAGCATGTTGCTAGCATGTTTCTAGCTTGATTTCGCATTGTTAGCATAGTTCTAACATGATTGATTACAAATATTAGATAGAATGGAAGCTTTACATGATTTAAAGTTTAAACTAAGGGCTTCATTGTGTTTAGATTTTTGACAGAGTTTAAAGATGGTGTATGTAAGAATATTCATGTATTAATCGTTTTATTTTTGACAATGTGTAAACAGCTAGTAACGGAACTTTAATAATGAAAAGAGACTTCCTAGGTGGTTCATGAAAGCATGTAGACTGATTTTTATGTGAAGAACTCGGGACATTTTTAAATCAGTAGACTCACGTTAAAAAAAAAAAAAAACGTATACTAAAGTTAGCTTGTAATTATATAAAAAAAAACATTTAAAACATTATATATTACATTATTATTCAAAAACATTTATTCATGCCACCAAACCATATGTAATTTCTGTATTAAGGAATTATCTCGGAAATACTCTCAAACCTAAAATCTAACCTAAATACAAAGTATGTTCATGTGAACCCACCGTCAGCGCAGCACCAACTGCTACTACAGGCCACGTGCCTCAGCAAACCACTACTCAGGGCAGACAGTACAGAATGAACAAAGGCCTGTTCATTCAGGATGTGCTTTTGCTTTCAAAAAAGGCTTCACGAAGCACAACAGAATGGATCAGAATGCAAGGGTTTTAAGATGCACTTTTTAATGCCATTTTTATTAACCTTAAAATAGCTTAGCCTTAAAAACGAAAAGCTCATAACGCAAGACACTAAAAAAAACAGCAAGATGTGGTGCAATGGCCAAGTACCTGACGCAAGGCTTCACAGGTCATAAATTAAAAACTATAATTGACAAACTGCGTCTTTTGTGAAACATACCCAAGTTAGTCACAAACGATTTGTCCTTAATATAGGTGGCTGCTCAAGGTTAATGTTTAACCAAAGATCATGGAACATTCAGACTCTGCTGGAGGACTTACAGAAAAAGCATGACTTCATAAGGACACTGTAAAGAAACTCTCTTATCGCAGAAGAATCCAGATGTTTGCTTACAGCATGATAAAACGTATGCCAAACAATAAATAAATATGCAAAACCATAAAAGATTAAAGTTAAAATGACAGATAGTCTAATCCTTTGGCGCTATGCGACTGCTGGCCGTCTGAGCGTCTCTATTCCCCCACACGACTCGAGAGATGTAAAAAATAAAACACTTGGTACAGTAAATCCTGCCAGAAAAAGCATTTTTCTCCATCCATTCCCCTACATAATTCAAACTAAGCTGACAGACCTGTTTACAAAGCATTGTCTCCATTATTTAGGGGATGATATGTGGAAAAACAGGAGTAAAAAGAAGGAACTACTTCATTTGGAGTCATAATATCTTCCTTTTTACGGGGTTAGGAGGAGGTTACAGTAGGGTGACAAGACATCCTGATAAAATCTTAGAAGTATTAAATCCAGACAGAGTTACAATTGGGACACTGTTTGTATTGAAAATAAGTATTAGCTTTGGCTTGATTGCTGTAAATAAACTTTTTAAAGAGCTCAAAATCAAAATGAGAGTTTAATTTGTATATGACATTAAGAGTGAAGAAAAAGATGGCGCCGTTGTATGTGGCTCGCCGTCTGCTGCTCTCCTTCTCGTTTTTAAATCTCGTGATTTTATGTTTGTTTTTATGTTTATCTCTTCTAACTTCGGACTGTAACATGTCATTAGTGTACGATCGCCAAACACTATTAAATATCCGCATAGCTATTAATTCAACCAAGGGTGACGTTGATGGATATTGCCGATTTCCCCCACCTGCGTACCTGCACCTTCCTGCTCAACTGCGCTGGTATCCCGCTGATCTTCCCCTGAGGCGCCGGCGTCGGAAGAAGCGTGGCAAGCGGGGTGGAATTGCTGCACGGTTGAAGTCTCTTGCACGGTCTTCACCTATGTGTATTGGTCCTGAGCTAACCCGCGAGCGCCGCCTCTCCAGTGCCTTCGCATGGTCTTTCCCTTCGCATCGGTGGCTTCGACCTGTCGTTCGATGCTCTTCGTCTGCGCTTTCCCGCACCGTCTCCCCCAGCTTTCGACGCCGTGGAGTGAATCTCTTCAATCTTCGATCGCTAATTCAAACAGCACAGCTGGAGGAAGCTGCCTCGCCACTTAAGGTGGCTTTAATCAACGCCCGGTCAGTGGTAAACAAGACATTTATAATAAACAATTTCTTCACGACGCAGGACTTGGATATCTTATTTATTACTGAGACATGGATTAAGCCTGATGAGTTAAGTCCATTCACTGAACTAGTTCCTCAGGACTGTCTTTTTTTAAATTCACCGCGGCTATCTGGCCGTGGTGGGGGATTAGCGACAGTGTTTAAAAACCATTATCCCTGTCGCGGTTTAATAACTAGCCCTCGCTGCACCTTTGAAGTGCAACTGATACAGCCCACATCAACTAACTCACTGTTATTTGCCTTGGTTTATCGTTCGCCTCAGCTGAACAAGGACTTTTTAAATGAGTTTGCAGAGTTTGTGGGGATATTGTTACCAGATATGACAGAATTTTAATTTTGGGTGATTTTAATATTCACGTATGCTGTGATTCTAAGCCACTTTCTAAAGAGTTTCTAAATCTTATTTCCTCTTTTGATTTTGATCAGTGGGTGTCCGGCCACACTCATATTCAGGGTCATACTTTAGACTTAATCTTATCACATGGTTTACCTGTATCGGACATTAGCATCAGTACCACTGGCATGTCGGATCATTTTCCGATCCTGTTCTCTCTACCTTTTAATGCAACTACACATAAACACCAAACTTGCTCACGGATGACTCGAACTTTTACTGACTGTGCAAAGGAGGACTTTGTGGCATTATATCCCGGTTTACAAGCGAAACAAGACATGGTTCCATCTTTAAGCTCCTTAGATGCTGATAAACATTTGAACTTTTTTAATTCTATTTGTTCTAATACCTTAAATGCTGTTGCTCCTCTTAGGGAAAAGAAACAAAAACACAAATACGCTTTAAAGCCATGGTTAAATGACAATGTTCGTTCTCTTAGACAGATCTGTAGAAGGGCTGAACGCAAGTGGAATAAGGATAGACTACATGTTTCCTATGAAATCTTAAAGGATTCTCTATCTGCTTTCCAGCGAGCTGCTAAAGCTGCTAAATGTAACTACTTTTCGGAGCTGATTCGACTTAACAGTAATAGGCCCAATGTTTTATTTTCAATAATTGATTCTGCTCTTAATCCCACTACTAATCAGTTCCCAGAGATGTCTGACTCTCTCTGTGAGGAATTTGCAATATATTTTAATGAGAAGATCTCACTAATTAAATCTCAATTGCCTCTGTCAACCTATATGCTACTTGACGTCCCCATATGCTCTTCTATATGGTCTGTCTTTGAGCCTGTCTCTCTTGACTCTCTAAATGAGATTGTTGCAATTTTAAAACCTACTACTTGCTCTCAGGATATGATTCCCACTATCTTTTTTAAGCAGGTATTTCACGCTATCGGTCCTGATTTGTTGTCTATCATCAACAAATGTCTTTACACCGGAGTCGTCCCCAACAGCCTGAAACATGCGTCGGTTTTGCCTCGACTTAAAAAATCTAATCTGGATTCGAAAATACTGAGTAATTTCCGCCCAATCTCAAATTTACCCTTTATCTCAAAAATTCTAGAAAAAGTGGTTTTGAGTCAACTCCAGTCTTTCTTGAATGATAGTCATATTTATGAGAAATTTCAATCTGGTTTTAAACATCGTCACAGTACTGAAACTGCACTTTTAAGAGTCACGAATGATATATTGCTTACCACCGATACCGGCCAATCTGCGGCTTTGGTCTTGTTAGATCTTAGCTCTGCTTTTGACCTGGTCGATCACAATATTCTCATTTCTCGTCTTGAAGCGTGTATGGGTTTCCGGGGTGCGGTGCTAGAATGGTTCCGCTCATATCTAACTAATAGGAGTTATTCAGTTCGTATCGGGCAACAGTGTTCGTCCGAAATGAAATTGGGGTCTGGCGTTCCTCAGGGTTCTATTCTTGGCCCGGAACTGTTTAAACTATATATGTTCCCTCTGGGTTCTATTTTATCTAGACATGGGGTTTCTTTCCACATGTATGCCGATGACACTCAAATTTACTTGCCTTTGAAGCGTGATGACAAGTTAGCTTTAAAGCCAATTTTAGACTGCCTGGACGAACTAAAACTCTGGCTTGCTAGTAACTTCTTGAGTCTTAACGAGAGCAAAACTGAAATTATCTTGTTTGGCTCCAACGATCGTTGTACTCATGACTTTGATCTCCATTCGTTGTTACCTTACAGTACCTCCTGTGTTCGGAATCTGGGGGTCTGGCTTGATAACAACTTTAAATATGATAAGCAGATAAGTGCTGTGGTTAAGTCCTGTTTTTATCATCTTCGTCTCTTAGCTAAGGTTAAGCCCTTCTTGTCTGCAAAGAACTTTGAGATTGCTATGCATGCATTTGTAACATCCAGATTGGACTATTGTAACTCCTTATATATTGGTGCCCCTCAGAAATGCATCACTCGCTTACAATTAGTCCAAAATGCAGCAGCCCGCCTTCTATCAGGGAAGCGTAAATTTGAACACATTACACCCATCTTGATCTCGCTTCATTGGCTACCGGTTAAATTTAGAATTGATTTTAAAGTTTTGTTATTTGTTTTTAAGTCACTGCAGAACCAGTCCCCACAGTACTTATCTGAACTACTACATCCGCCCACACAGTCTAGATCACTCAGATCGGAGGACTCTAATTTACTATTTGTCCCTCGCACTAGACTAAAAAATAGGGGTGATCGCGCTTTTGCAGCCATTGGACCTAAGCTATGGAATAGCCTACCGGCTTACATTAGATCTGCTCCAACTTTGTCCATTTTTAAATCTACTTTGAAAACGCATTTTTTCTCAATAGCTTTTAGTATATCTTGACATGTGTGTTTTATGTTTATATTTTTATTTGTTTGTCTTTTCAGCCTTGTTAAGCACTTTGGTCAACGCCAGTTGTTTTAAATGTGCTATACAAATAAAATTGTATTGTATTGTATTGTATATGTGTATCCAAAGATTAGATGCATCCAAACTATTTTCTACTTTCTATTCTTTAAAGACCATTGGGAAATAAAACAAATCATAACTTAAATCACACCAGGTCAGATTTGTACTCTGGTCACCCGCATATCGAAGACCTGTTCCAATTGTGTTCACCTATAGTCACCCTAGATTTGAAAGGCCTATAAATTGTGTGGGGTCAGCCTCTCGCTGCTGGTATCCAAAATTTTCAAAACCGTACAGTGACCAGAACAGGAGAGAGCAAAACTAAAGGATCGCCTGAGAGAGAAGAGCTGGTTTATTGGAACTGCTCTCTTCCTGGAGTGGTGTCAAGGGCAGACTGCCAAGGTTCTACTTTTCACTTGCCTGACATGATTGAGGCGGGTTGGTGTGTGACGAAGGTGTGTGTGTGTGTGGAGGGGGTTGAGTGCCTGCGTCAGCGGTCAGTCTGGGACTCCCCTGCCAGAGGTGGGAAGAGCATATGTTTCTTATCGAAGGAAGAGTTTCAGTGTGGCTGAGATAGACAGATTGATAGATAGTTATGTTGAAAAAGAAGAAAAAAATTAATCACACACAAACACACAACACACACACACACACACACACACACACACACACACACACACCACACACACACACACACACACACACACACACACACACACAACCACACACACGTTTACTTAAGGCTGGCCCACACTAAAAGATTTTTTTAAATATTATCAGATTTTCAAAATGTGAGAGACCACAAACATGATTAAAAAAAATCTAATAGATTTTAAATGTTTTGTTCCTACCACACACACTAACATTCCATTCACAAACAACCAGAGTCTCGGCAGTAAACATGAGAAATCTCGCAAAATCTCTTGAGGTCGTGATTTTAGAAGAAACAAACATGGTTGGCAAAAATAAATGGTGTTAATAGTGTTTGGACTGCTTTTTACAGAAAACAAAAGGATTTCTGATTGTAAATATTCAACATGTTGGAGTGTCGGTGCGGCCTCAACATTTTTCTGAGCAGATACAATCACTCTTAACACACCTCACACCAGGTGTGATAAGATAATCTGTAGAACCATCAAGACAATCGAGACTTTACCTAGAATTGTTGGAAGGGAAGAATTAGCCGAAAATCTGCCTGATTAGTAGTGTGTGGATCTAAATGGGGACATTACATAAACTCGTTTGTTAATATACAGTAGTTATAAACACTATAAACCTAAACCTTTCTGCATTTTACAATAAAAAAACAAAAACAAACAAACTTTATTACAAATGAGACCCCCCCCACACACACCCACACATGTTGGTTTTCCATGTTTTATGGGGACTTTCCATAGACATAATGATTTTTATACTGTACAAAGTGTATTTTTCCCCTTACACTAACCCTACCCTAAACCTAACATCACAGAAAACTTTCTGCATTTTACATTATTTTCAAAAACATCACTTAGTATGATTTATCAGCTGTTTTCCTCATGAGGACCATTTACCTACCACACACACACACGCACGCACACACATCCACACACCAGGAAACAAATGCATATAGTAGATTTACAGTAACACGACACACACAGTGACTTTCATGGAAAAGTAATTTCCATTATTTCCACTCTTGTGGCTGTGGTCATTAGGAAGAAAGGGTACCGGCAATAAATGGCCAGCTGAGATTGAGATAAGCCACTGCTGTATATGTGTGCTCCCCAACTAGAGTCCTTTACCCCATGTTCATAAGACCTTGTCCTTTATAATACAACAGCCAAGTTATTCACACTGATATGTTGTCACAGTAAATTGACCTCTAAGCGGTTAGCATACAGACTCTTGTGATTAGGAAGCTCTGAGAAGTCCAGCGGCCAAAGTTTTCCATCACATACAGAGTGAGAAATTCACTTTTGCTCTCAGGCCTCAGTGGCAGTGAATGCTGAATATTTTACCAGTCAATTCAAATATATACAACAATTATCACCATGTATGAGAAATTCAGTGAGTGCACAAATAATTCTGATAAATGTGAATTACATTCACACTTCCTTCTAAATGAATAGTTTTAAGTAAATTGTTTTTGACTTAAGTCAACCTCTAAAGCTGTTTTGCTAGCTTTCCAGTTCTATGTATTTTTGAAAATGTTACAAAGTAAACATTCCACTCCGGTTACAATGCATAAACAAGAACAACAAACCTAAGTGTTGAAAACATGACCTTTGAACGTCTGCCACCACAGAAACAGGTCAATATTTTAGCTTCGCTTCACATGTAGATAAAACTACAAGACTACAAGATTGTGATGCCTGACCCATTATTGGTCATTCAGTGTATATGAATAAATAAATGCTTTTAATTCTACTGCTAATAATAATAATATAAAAGATATTTATATAAAATATATAGTTAAAATAATGAAATTTCACAATAAAACTAGTACACACACAACAAATAGAAACTCAAATGCCTTCACTACCACCTGTCAAAACAAAATTATGGTTAAACTTGAAATGATGACAGAAGTAGTGCCCCTTTGAGAAATTAGTTGACGTCCAATGCATATTATGAGAATATTAAAGTGTTTTTGACCTTTGATGCAAGTAAATCTATTGTAGGAGACCTCCAACATTACAAAATTTAAAATAGCATAATAGGGGCACTTTAGGGTAAGGGGTTTGTTTAATGTATGTATACTGTACATTATGATAAATATATAAGATATAGTGGATGCAGGTAAATAATGGATAAGGAGTCAACACACCTTTATGGGGTGGGAATCGAGAATCAATTCTAATGCAGAACTGGTTTAAATTTATGTTGGTAGAACTAAAGAAATGGAATCATTAAGCGATTTCTGACTATTTAAATCAACACCTAAACCAACAATTTTGTGAATATTTGTTAGATGTCGGTTCTGTGCGTGTGCTTAAAAAAATATAGTGTTTGTAGTCTTGGCTGTGTAACAGGAGAAAAAACAAAGTGGGTCGAACCGATCCAGGGTGCACCAAAACATTTTTGTAGCAAATAAGCAATAGTATCCGCTCATGATGGGGGAGGAGAGAGAGTGAGCAAGCAGGACATATGTAGAAAGACTGTAGAATGAGAGATGGCTGAGATATTACCAAAGAGGAAAAAGGTCAGAGGAATATAATTGGAAGAAGAAGGGTTACAGTCAGGCAAGAGCTAGGATCCGTAGTAATACAGGCTTTCCAGTGGAGAGACGTTAGAGAGAGAGGCTGAAAATGGACACTGAGGTTTCTTTGTTTTGCTCGATAAGGCAACCTCCACAGCAATGATTTAAAAGTAGCCCCTTTGATTTAAAATATCAAGAAGTGTTTCTCAGAAATTGCTCATTTCATCTTTAAGTGGAATCGGAACCAGAATTGTAAAATTTCTCACGATTCTTATCCATACTTCCTGTATGCCTCTATTCAAAAGATGGAGGGGGAGGGAGAGGGGGGTGTTTGATCTGACAGAGCTGCTCTCGCATGAGGCCAAAGATGCCGCCACATCTGGAGAATTCCTGTTTCCAGCAGAGCAATGGGACCAAACGAAAGCTCTGATGAGAACAACAGATTCACGTTCTGCTTTTGGAGATCCCTAAACACAAAGTCATAAAAGAGCTCTGGAGTTGAGTGTCAACTGACATCATCAGAAGAGCAGGGTGCTGAGTAACAGAGCGAGTATGCTCATCCCATGGAACGTTTATATGACGACCCATGAGTCTATCAAACGAGATTCCTTCTTAGTTTTCCACATTTCAAATGTTATTTTACTGTCACAATGTAGCTGAAATATTTGAGGTTTCAGCAGGGCTCAAATGTGGGCAGATGTGAGAGAGGTTCAGGAATGGAACAGAATGCAGGGTTCTTGAGACACTTTTTTTATCTTTATTTTTTTTTAAATAAACTATATTTGACAAGACACGTCTTAAAAATGCAAGTAGTTGACAGTTTAATAAACTTGAACTAACTTGCTCAAAAGGATCCTCTTCATAACTGTAGCTGTCCAGAAGTAGAGAACTAACAATAGGTGAAGATAAGTTAACACCAGGGGCATTTCTAGTGTCTGATCATCACTGGGGCACAAGGCCACCAAAGTCTATTGGCGGGCATGCTCACCCAGAAAGATTTTCTTTTTTTGTTGCAAAAACAGCACCAAAACATAAAAATTTGGTGACTTTCGGAGTCATATTTATTTATTAATTTTCTTTAATCATGGAACAAACGTTTATCTGCAGTATGTACTTGCATTATTTCATTAGTAAACTTTTACATTTTAATTTACTGTAAAAGGCTTTGCTAAAATTGATCAAAATTGATCAAAGCTAGTTACTATTTGGGGGGTGACAATGAAAAATAAGCTTTCACTGATGATGCTTAAAGGCCCCCTGAAATCAAAATGTAAGGGAACTTGCACTTTGTTCTATAACGACACTTTGGGGAACGTCCCCCAGCATAGCGCCTCTGAAGCAAAACTAAGCCAATCGTGATTGGTGTTGCGTCATTACGTAACGTGTCACGGCATACACGGAAGCTACAAAGGGAAGACGGCACACAACAGCGTTAGCTTTCTGTTCTTCAGCAAGCACTCTGTCGTGTGTTTTATTTGGTGTTGTCTGTCAGTCTGCAAAGCTCTCACTCTCTCTTTCTCATATATATATATATTATTATAATGACGAGTCAGCAGTACAGGCGGTGTGTGCATCCCTGCCCTCGTTATATCACGGGTGGGGACACACACCAATTGTGTGTGCATTGTTTGAGAGCGCTCCAGCTTGGCCATCTTTGATGAGTATGGTCAAGCTCACGCACATCATAGGGTTCGCAAATGGATCTGACAGGGGATCCTGAGACTGCTGAGACACTTTCTCAGTAATCCCTTAACCAGTTCCAAAGATTTCCCGCCTCGTGCGGAAGCCACAAGCGGAGAACCCGATCTTTGAGCTGTCTGCTTCCGAGGAAGTGGATGTGTTCAGCATCGAAGGTGGGATTTTAGAGATGACTCGCCGCATATGAGGAGCTGGTTGAGGTTGTTTCTTGTGCCGTGGACAGATTAAATTTCAGCTGGCCACGTGAAAGGCAGGAAGCACAAGTAAAAAGCGCACAGAGAAGAAACTCTTCACCGGGGCTTGCCTTTTTTTCCAGATTTGCACAACGAGTTGTGTAAATCATGGAAAAAGCCACACTCTTCTTGTCTGGCCAATCCCCCGTATTAGATTACAGTAATATTGTGGGGGCAAGAGAGAGTGGTTATGGGATGATGCCGTGGGTGAAAGAGCCTCTGGCCAGCTATCTTTCCCCAGACGTTGCATCATCCCTAAAAACCCCAGTGCTGCCCACCAAACTCTGCCGCGATACATTTGTTTTTGGTGGGCATTCCATTTGGCTTGCTGCAATGGCCCTGCAATGGTGGTTGAAAACCAAGGGGTTTTCCCAGAGGGGGAACACGTTCAGCATGATTAAGGGTTACGCGTAGATGCCTTTGTTCCCTATCTATGTGGAAAATCCTTGGTTTCTGTCCCAAGGTCCCGTGCTGGGAGAGTCATGTCGCTGGAAAGCCGTTTTAAAACACTCCTCCCTCACAGGCTGGGGCGAGGTCATGGACGGCCACTTTACGAGAGATCTTATGGCAGGACCACCTTTCCTCCTGGCACATAAATTGCATGGAATTTCTGGCGTTCCTCCGAGCTCTGAGGAGCTTTCTGCCAGACCTCAAAGGTCACCACGTCCTTGTGAGGTCAGACAATATGTCAGCGGTGGCCTATATCAATCATCAGGAGGGGTCTGAGATCCCACGCTCTATGCAGACTGATGCATCAGATCCTCCTGTAGTCCCAGGGCAGACTGTTGCCTCTCAGGCAACCAGAATCAGGGAGCAGAGTTTCGGCCCTGTGGACGTGGATCTTTTCGCATCTCGAGAGACGTCACACTGTCCATTGTGGTTCTCCCTCACACATCCAGCCCCGGTCTGATGCCATGGTGCAGAGGTGGCCGAGGCTGCATCTTTACGGATTTCCCCCGGGAGATAGTAGATAGGGTTCGCCGAGATGGAGTCAGTCTTCTACTGATAGCCCAGTTGTGGCCGGCCGTGAGGTGGACCCAGTTAACTCCTCAGTGGCTTCAGTGCTGGAGTTTCTCCAGGATCACTTCTCGGCTGGTCTTACCCAGTCCACACTCATGGTGTACGTGGCTTCCATTGCGGCTTTACACGCTCCATTGGGTGATGGGCCCCTGGGAAGACATCAGTTGGTTGTACGTTTCCTCCATGTGGCTTGGAGGATGAGACCTGCAGCTCATACCAGAGTTCCCACATGGGACCTGGCAGTGGTTCTCAAAGGGCTGGTCGAGGCCCCCTTCGAACTTCTGGAGTCGGCTGAGGCCAAAGACTTTTCCCTCAAGGTAGCTTTTGTGCCTAAAGTGCCATCTAATGGGGCACGGCCTACGGTTCTGCAGGCTTTTTCATCCTCCACCTCACGTGATGACGGAGGAAGACTTTATTTGCTCTGCCCTGTCAGAGCTCTCAAGATTTATGTCCAGAGGTCTTCTTAATGGCAGAAGTCAGACCAGTTGCTGGTGTGCTTCGGGTCGGCCAAGAAGGGGCTTCCCGCATCCAAACAGACCATCAGCAACTGGATCGTTCAGGCTATCTCTATGGCCTATCAGGTGTGCAGCTTGCCTTCACCTTTGGCCGTGAGGGCTCATTCAACCAGAGGCGTGGCGTCCTCTTGGCCCCCTTGGGAGCATAGGGCATCCGCCATTGATCTCCAACTCACTCTCCTCTGTGTTAAGGACTTTACTTCTTGCCAGGAGGTCCCCCTCTTGGTCAGTTCATCAAGCGTGGACCGCCTCCAGTTGGATTTAGGTCTCCCTAGCTTCCTCTTGCCTTGGGGATTATAGTCCAGAGCATCCTTAAGAGCCATCCTTTCAGGGGCCCTGGTCCAAGAAATGTGCGATGCAGCAGGATTTGCCACCCCTCTTACTTTTATCAGATTTTATAGCCTGGACACTCTAGTGCTCTCATCTTAAATGTGCCTGTGTGCAGCTTCACACTGGGACAGGCAGGGCTCGTTGTGGCATAGTGGGTACTCGTTCCCCAAAGTCTTGGGTTACGACTGTAACCTTTGTTCCCTGACTTGCTTCATGACAGAACCTAACGCTGTTGTGTGCCGGCATCCCTTTGTAGCTTCCATGTATGCCGTTACACGTTACGTCATGACACAACATCAATCACAATCAATCAGTTTCCTTCATGCTTCAGAGGCGCTACGCTGGAGGATGTTTCCCAAAGTGTAATCATCAACACAGTGTCTCGTTTCCTTCTCAGTTAAAAGGGTTACAATCGTAACCCGAGATGTTTTTAACTATTAGTATGAATATTTTAGCCTTAAGGTTATGAATAAACTGGTTTGTTCCAAAACAATGACAAAATTTGCATTTAGGAGATATAAGCATTCAAAACAGTCTCTCACTTCCTCTAAAATGTATCACAGATTTTTAAGATATCACCGTGGACATCAGCTTCTCATCACATCTTCTGTCCAATCAAATGCTCTCTAGAATCTAAAGCATCCCATACCTATGCTATAAATACCACCTGGCCAAAGCATGCGTTGACACATCACGGAGCAATATGGGTTGGAGATGAGTGTTCGATTGCTCAAACACTTGTGTTTTATTCAGTTTTCCAACTGTACGTTGGTTAAGAATGAAATGGCTAGAATTTATTCACACTTCTACTATTGAATCCAACATGTTATCAGCCTTGGATTCGCTTCCATGGTGCTGGCAAGTGTGTTAAACTAAACGCTATTGGTTATTTAAAAAGGGGGAGGAGCCATTCAATATGTCCAGCCTTAGCTTCCTGTTTTAGTGGAAATAACGTCAACGCATCATACAAAGTTGGGCATTCCAAGGCACTTCAATGGGCCTTTAAATCAAGCCACAAACAAGGCCAAATTAGAAGAGATAAGCAAGCAATCTTTTAGCAGCTAACAAGCTAATGTTATCGATCAAATCTGTGCCAAGTAAATTAGACATGGAGAATGGGATGTCCTCATTCAACTAAATAATACAAATTCACATACTACTCATTATCACAGCAATAAGCGTTAGCCTGGTAGTTACCCTCTCCTCAGCTACAATGTTGTTTTATGAATAATCGTATGACTGATTGCAACTTAAAGGATAATTCCGGTATTTAACACTTTGAGTCTATTTTCTAGTTTGTTTTGGCTGAACAAGAGTGGTGGACTTAGAAATTTTGACAATGGGTCCTGTCTCGAGCTTTTTACTATTTTAGAATCACCCCTGAGCGCTTCAGAGTGGCTGTCTACGAGCATACTGAAACATGTCCTTAAAACAACGCTTAAAATTAGTTTTCAAAACTGTGACACTCACCGAGTGGTTAGTGGTGTTCGTTGATAATCCAAAACAAGTAGCGTAGCGAAATACAGTTTCTGTCGTGTTTTATTTGCCATTTTTTAAAATTCCATTGATGTCTGTTGAAGGACTCAGTGCGCCGATATATTTGTTTTTAATCATCTACGAACACCACTAACCACTCGGTGAGTTGCACGGTTTTGAAAACTAACGTTATGGGTTGTTAACCGTATTCTGGACAAATGTGGGCAAAATAGTCTTGATTTATTTTTTAAAAATACTTCCCTTGATCTGAGCGGTACAAGACTTGGCTACTTTTCCTAAATTTGCCTCCTGAACACACACAATTTTTTTACTCAATTCTACAATGTTTAGTGGGTGAAAAAACAAAACTCCTGAATCCTGTATTTGGGTCAAAAATGGGCACCCATAGAAATGAATGGGAAAAACTGTAATTTAGGCTTGATTTTGTAAATTGTTACATTCTAAAATGTAACTCTGCAATTCATAATGCAATATTTAAGAAAAATGTGTTATTAATATAAAAAATATGTATATTTATATATAATATAAATTATGTATAAATATATACACAGTATATACATGCAAATATTTCTTAAATATATACATGCATATGTGTGTATTTATATATACAAAATAATTATACACACTACACACACATATTTTATGTGAACAAAACTTTTATTTTGGATGCAATTAATCGCGGGTATTTTTTTCCCAGCCCTAATATATATATATATATATATAATATATATATATATATATATATATATATATATATATATATATATATATATAATATATATATATAATATATATATATATATATGTAAAACACATTTGTAATGGAGAAGTTGCATAAA
>CM070833.1:31330136-31349873 GCA_036326025.1 Chrosomus eos | reverse complement strand
CGCTGTATCATGCTTGAGATCGCATTACAGCCGAGAATTCAAAGGTCACGAAAGACCGTTTCAGCTCTGTTCGTTCACCTCTGCCTGTTCAGAGTTGCGTTCGGATAAAAGCTAACACTTTACATGAACGTGAACTAACAAAAAAAAACACTTCTAAAACATGCATTAAAATCTTATTAGTTTATTAGTTTAAAATTAAAAATAAGTTCATTTCAACATTTATAATAGATCATTAAAATCCAAAGTTGTATTGTTAATGTTATTAAAATGAACTAACAGTGACGTTATATCAACTCTAGTGTGAATCAATTGAGACTTGCAGAAATCCAGAAATTCAAAATTTCAATAAAAAAAAAAAGTTGAGTAGAAATCAATGTTGAATTGTCATTGTTGACGTGTGGTGATCTGCTGATATCAGCAGCAAGAAGCCCAGACTCAGCACTGTCTCTGAGAGATGCAATGACACACCAGCCGCAAGATCCCTTCACCACCACACTGCTCTACTCCTGGAGTCTTACCGCTGAGCGTATATTGCAATAACACTAATGTAAAATAATAATATATTTTCAACAGTATGATTCTTTATATTCCTTTATTCCTGATTGATATTGATTTGGAATGTTTTGCTGGGAGTCACCATATTTAGTCAAACAAACAGCTAAATCATACGGCCTGTGTCATCATGTCCCAGTCTCATCCCCCCTTTCTCTCCATCCACCTTCCTGTTGGTCTAGACCAGAGGTGCCACTTTGGCTCCTTTTTTGGTAAGTCACATTAAAAATCAAGGGGCGATTTTTTGGGGGGCTTATTTAAAAAAAAAAAAAAAAGGTTGCTTGTTAGAAAAATCTGAAATTTCTTTGCATTTATGGTCGCTGTTTTCTCCAACACATTGATTGACACTGTCTGCTCACAGCTAATAGCCAATCAGTACAATAATACAAGTGGCCAACCCTCCCCCTCATTTGAGAAAATTTGTGTTCAATGTGCAGGCATGTGACGTTGTTATATAAATGCAAGAAATGATAGTTAGTAGACTTAAATAGATGTATGTGGCGCAACCTACATTTTCACAAACTAACAGAGATGTACAGATATGGAGAGGAAACACAGGAGATGATGGACGGTGAAGGGACGAGATATTTTAAAAAACATATTTATAATGCAGGCTTATTAATCATCACAGGCCAAACCTATTCTGCTCACAAGTGATCGGAGGATAGTGCGTGCCCTCCCGCTTTGTTGCAATTTTGTAAAATAACTTCTGTTTTTGCTTTTCAAACTTTGGTTTCAGTTTAATGTGGCAGGCTCATTTATTGATAATAAATAATTGATAATAAATCATATTGTTTGAAGCTGTGGTTTCTTATTTGTCTTGCGAGAGTTGGCAACACTGGTCTAGACTCCAATAGAAACAAAAGTGCTTTTTAAAATATGTAGAAAACTGATAATAAAACTAAATTGCCTGTATAGTTAGCACAGCAAAAAAAAAAAAAAAAAAAAAAAACAGCATCTTTTGTTGTTGTTGGTGTCAAAGGTCTAATCAAAATCAATACAATATTTTGATGCAAATTAATCACTCACTAGTAATCTAGTCAAATTAGGCAGATACTGCACTTTGCATGTCATGCTTGAAAACCATGAACAAAACTACACAAAGTAATGGAAAATATGACCTAGACTACATTAAATGCTGCTTCACTTACAGCGTGGATACACACGTGGTTTGTGCAGACCACAATGTGTTGTATGATCTGCCGACAACACGAAACCATCGTAATTCATGAGACATATTTTTAATGACAAAGTAAAACTAAAATATCAGTGTTCCTATTAAGCCAATGTCTTGTTGATGTTTCTGCATATTGATAAGCCTTTGCGTATTAAGGTTCTGTAGCATTAAGTTCAATGCGTTTTTAATAAATTTTCATACACCAAACAATTCTGCAACACTTGATTTACAATAGGAAATCTAGATCCTGAAGCAAAACCAGTTAAGACTGTTGTACTGGGTTTTTCGTATTAAAAAGTAGTAGTTTAAGACTTAGTTTACACTAGTCTACTAGTGAAAAAATGCTGATAAAGTCCCTAAATAAACACCTTTTACTTAAAAAAATATATATATTGATCTCTTTTTGGATGGAACGTACATATATTAGTGTATCAATCTCCATCAATAGCAGAGAAATCTCCTTGGCCAAGAGAAACACCTCTAAGTATATTGTTGATGCAAAAAATGGACTGTGGTTAAGTCAACACACTAGAAGTAAAGTTGCATAGTAAACGCAGTACCATAAGATTTATTATTCTGGCCTTTAATGCTTATTGCAGGAACATGCTCTAAAGTATGAATAGAATTTTTTGCAATGAAATAAACCGTGCCTATTATGAGAAAACATCATAAGCAGGCATTTCAGTAAAGCCTGTGCCATTCGTGCGTACCTGTCTGTCATTATACCACGACACGCAGACTTTTGCAAAGTTAATTGGTTCAATACTAATTCTGTCATGATATTCATCAGAGGTCACCACAACAACATCTCCACACTGTTGTCCTGCACACACACTTTGAGCTGCTATGCACTGTGGGAAATAATTCCAATAATTTCTCTGCATGTGAAACTAATCAAAGACTAAATTAAATACCCCTGTTAAGTCTCTGCATTTCTTGGCTTGTCATGCATTAGATTGCTCCATCAAAAATTACACTGGCTAATTAACATTCCAGTAGACAACAGTTGACTTGTGTATTGTGTATCCTCTCTGTGCATTTTAAATGAGAGAGGAAATCACATAAACAAGTTGAGGGCCACACTTATTTAATTCAAAGGATGAGAAATCACCCTCTTTCACGTGTACGTCGCCAGCCACTGCACTAAAACTTGATGTAAACACACATAACAGGTGATGACAGACACTTATCTAAACAACTTAACTGTAATGGACATAATCATTCACACTATATTGCAGCCGTTGCGCAAATATTGCCACCCAAACTTCACGTTGGAAATTAAGCAAACCAAAAGTTTCCCAGTATGCAGCTGCAACGCAGTGTTAGTACGCAACAAAAACGTTACATCTTACAACACCCTTAGTTACTAATACGCCAGGAAAACAAAAAGTATACCTACTTGATCCAATGAAACAGTCCGTAAATCTTCGGAAACAGCTTGTGGAAGGCGGACCATCTTCCATGTCTGACCGCAAGCGAGTAATGATAACTCTTGATATGATATGCGTCTAGTTTAATGTCGACCGCTGCTATAAATGAAACGATCCGACCCTGAGACGCCGGATGACATCAAAGCGCGTCAAATCTAAAAGACGCCGTGTTTTACGCGCCCCGTACGCACATGTATCTGATGTATCTATGTCCAGTATGTAGACGCCCCGTCCTCCCCTCTTAGAATAATGTTAAAAAAATGAAGGCAAGAGGAAAAGAGGGCTCGTCTCGAGTGGAGCCGGAGAACGGCGTTCGCGTATCTCCTCCCCGGCTCGCCGCACTCTGGCGCAGCTGCTCTGCTCCGGACTGCTGTAGTGTGCTTTCCCACTGCTCGGGGGGGAATGGGGGCGTCATTTCTCAGGGTTGGACATCCTCTTATGTTATAGTGTCGAGGCAGGACGTTAGGGAATTAATATAAAAAGCAGCGTTTAAGGACATATGGGTGCTCGTGCTTCCACTATACAGGCCATTCTTCGCTATAAAGTACTACACGGTTCGGATTTGTTTCTTTGACTTCTAGATGTCAAAGTCACTGTGGGTACTACTTTAACACACGTAATACTGTTTGTGCGTAAAAACAACGCTGTCAGGAGCCATAAACGACTGCATATTGTGACAAGGCAGGCAGCAGAACTGGAGAAAACAACTGTTTGCTGCTGCGGATTGACGCGCTCTGACGTCAGCACGCGTCATGTGTGTGTGTGTGTGTGTGTGAGAGAGAGGAGAGAGAGAGAGAGAGAGAGAGAGAGAGAGAGAGAGAGAGAGAGAGAGAGAGAGAGAGAGAGAGAGAAGAGAGAGAGAGCTCGTGTGTGTTTTGTGGTCGAGGACAAATCTGTTTTTCGTTTTGGTACAGCGTACTAACGACAATCTTGCAGGAACGATGTTTCCCCCTCCAAAAATGTATATTTATATAAATATATAAACTACGAAATGACGTACCGTCAGACGTAGCATTATTTATGTGCAAACATTCGTCTGCAATTTTAATTAATGTTGAAAATGACGTTAAAAACACATCCCTTTAATAATAATAATAATAATAATAATAATAGTAATAATAACAAACATAGCCTACTACATACATCATTTTAATGTTATATCAAGTGTGCCGTATGTTGTATTGCTCCTAATCTTAAACCAATATAAAAGGAAAGCAATGTACGCTTGTACTGTGGGTATGAAAAAAAAAAAAAAAAAAAAAAAACATTTTTCAGTGATAGTTTGTGATTTTGAGATGCAGGACACGCCTACACGGTATGGTTTTAAATAATGTTTTACAAGAAAGTACAATTTCAGTCTTTCTACATTAAACTCATGTTTGATTGAATGCATTACTTACCATTTTTTTTAATTATTTTTTTTTATTTACTAACAATTCATGAGTGAAAATAGTTTCAAAGTAAATCCAACACTGGATTTTTATTTTTCAATGTAGGCTTATTCATAATTATAAGTGTCTATACAGTATTCTTCCATTACTAAAAATAATTTCTATTCATATTTGGCCATCATGAAAGTGCAATTCCTAACTCTATAGTTCAGTCTAGAAAATTAAGACCATGTGTTTAATTACCTGTTAAGATATCATATGCGTTATATCTATTTTGCTGACCCATTCACTACAATATTAGCTATACATCATACGTTTCTAATGAAGGGGAAATAAGATTAAAGTTTATTGCTGTTATCCAATTTTGAAATACATTTACAATTAAAGGCGATCTATGTAACAATTAGCGGCCTCTAGCGGTGATGTTTCAGATTGCAACCAATTTTTATAAGAGCGCTCGTGCTCGTACTCATAGACAATACCGTCTATTAAGCAAATATCTCGGCGAATATTAGGCGGATTCGGGGACCACGAGCTCGTTGGGACCATCTAGTCGAGCTGAAAAGAACCATATAAGTTCCATAGTTTTTGGTGGTGTTTTCGTGGAGATATTAGCAGAAAACCATCGGGCGCGCTGCAAAATTGCGGACGCCGGTGACGTCACGATCTCAGAAGAAATCGCTCGTATCTCTAGAACGCAAAGACCCAGAGAGCTTAAATTCGGGGGAGGAGGTCCCAGGGGGACACTTGAACGAACGCTAGAGTGGCGGGCCTCGGGGATGCCCCCTATCGGATCGCCGTTCGCTGGGACCCCCGATTTCGAACGGCTATAACTCGGGGAGCCGGGCGAGTTGGACCTCGGGGGTGGGCTCGTTCGAAAGGCCCCGTCCAGCACTACGAACGATTCGAGTCTTGGGAATATTGATCAAAGATTGACCGAGATATAAGCCGAAAAACGTGCGCTTTTAACCGGACGTAACTCCCTGACCGTCTACAATAGACTGTATACAAGGAGAGATGCTCGGGAGAGCGCATGCACGTCACATCCGTTGGATTTCGCGGTAAATCCGACCCGGAGACTTCACATATAAATATGAATATTGGCCTTCAGAGGTAATAGCAAAACTCGACAAGTGGATCATTGTAATGTGTGATTACAACCCCTTTACACACAGGCAATAAAAAAGGATTCATTTTAGTAGAAAGGTTCCACATAGCACCTTTAAATGTTACTTTGTATTAAAACAACTAGTTTTCTCCCTTGGCTTGTAATTATACTACTTTTACTTTACAAAATTTGTTTTTATGTACTTATGTGATTTCTGTGTTTGTTTATAAAAATACACCATAATGCCATAATCATGCAAATATTAAATAATAATACAAAATCTGTTTTCATTGGTATTGTTTACATCATTTTGAGTCAATAATGCACTTTCACCTTTGAGAAGTTTCAGTTTGTTGCTTCAGTATGCCGTGCTCAAGTTTGCAGCTCAGTTCTTTGTAATTATAACAGGAGTTGGGTTTCTTTTCCAGAATCCTTTTTTACCCTGAGGTTTATTCAAAGGATTTCCTGTATCATTTTGACGTCCCATTGACGTCTGTTGGGCCCCACACTTTCCAAAACTTAGAAATATTTCTTCATCTGGTGACTGAGCATTCAGATGTTCGAGTCATTGGAGAAAATAAGAGCTTGCATCTGGTAAGAGTACATCTGGTAAGCACTGTGCATAGTCAGACATGGTTATTCAATAAGACTTGCAGTTAATTAGTTTAAAATGTTAGAGAAACTAGTTTGAGAACACATTTGAGTGAGTGTTTTAGTAATGGGACTCCTGTTTAAACAACCAACAAAATTATTGCTTTTTGGTTGCTTTCCGGCTTGTATATCAATTTGAACATCACTGGAGAAGTTTATCATGGAGTTCTTCCAAGTTCATAAGTTATAACAAGTTTGCAAGAACTGAATGTCTTTTTGATGTCACTGTGGGATGGAATACAGTAACATGCTCTTTTGCAATGTGATGATAGATCTGTGATGAACTGGCCAACCATCCAGGGGTGAGTTTCCCAATCATTAGCCAACTGTGGTCGCAAGTTCTGTCGTTTCTCAAAACCCTAGTTCCAACGTACATTCGCAAACCGCATCGCAAACTTGTGTGATTGGAATTACAGCTCTCGTCCTGTGGTTAGAAGCATAGTTTCTTGTCAGTATGACATGTGAACTTACATAGATCAAGCAAGCTAACATGCAGTACATTCCATGTCTTTCATTCCAGTTAAAGGGTCTATAGAATTCTGAAAACCTATAATAATAATAATAATAATAATAATCATTTAATAATAGTAACTGTTAAGCATTTGGCCCAATCGGCAATGGCCGGCCTGATCCCGAGATGGGCCGACCTCCCTTCCTCCCCTCCCCACTGAACGCCAGCGATTAGAAATGTGTCAAATGTACTCAAGGTGGTTGAGTGCGGTAAATTTAGTTTTAGGTTTGATATTCGCCGGACATTTGTTTTCCCTTGCCACTGTTCTATAGGGTCGTCAATCTTACAAAGATATCAATAGCAGAATTGGTTTTAACATTATGTAAACATTGTATATATCGACATGAAATATTAATTTAAAATCACCTATGTGCGTTAATGCTGCATATTTTTGACGCGTTTCCACAGTGCATTTTGTCTAAGGGAACGTCTGCCAATTCCACCAACTACGTTAAACATAGCCTATAATTTGTATTATTTAAAATTACTTTTAACATTTAAAAACAGACACTATTTGGAATACTGACTTAAGCTACAGCTTTCCTGGTAGCCTTGAGTTAATTAACTTGTCTAAGAAAGGGGAGTGGTAATGTTGTCTGGCGTGGCTACAGTGCCAGAGCTGAATTTTTGCCCCTGACAGTTGCTGTTCTAGCCAGAGCAAGTGGATGTTGCAGTGGAGTTAAAAGTCGAAGGTGAAGTAGGCTAATGTCAAATTTTCATAATTGTGGTTGTGATTTATTTAGTTATATTTGTCTTCTGCCATTTGGGTGTGTTAAATTTTAGTCAGTTTTGGACTTCCTATTTTTATGTTTGAATTTGAAAAACAAGGTTGTGTTCCATATTGTGGTGTTCAAATATTTTCAACAACATAGTATCGTCATCATATCGTCTAGTATCGTAGATGTAGAAGGACCAACCGCAGATCAAAAGCATAGTTCCCTATCAGTTGCTCAACGTTCTACGTAACGTTGACGTGATAACGTAATTGGGATCGCCTTGAGAGACCAATCTACTTCGAGAGTATTAAAATGAGCCAATGCACATCAGCATGCGATAATTGCATCAGCTGCTCTGCTTGCAGCGCGAGCATATAACTAGAAGCAGATGCGTCGCATATTTGTCTTTTGCTTCGGAGCCGAGCGGTTCTACTGTTCCTGCTCTACAATCTTCTGACAGTATTAAACTTCAAAAGAAGAAAACGAGTCTGCTTCTTCAGGAGAACGCCTCTTCAAGCTGGTGTTGGTGTTACAGCGCAGATGTTGGCCGCGATCTCACAGAGAATGTTGCGCCTTCAATGAGAATGTGAGTGATCACATCAGGCTTGCACTATCGTCCTGTTTGTGTAGCCGTGGTCATCCCTGGGTGCTTCAGCACCTGAGAGAGCAGTTTTTTCTGAAAGATACATCCGTGTGGGCCCCTCACTCCTCTATCGCATCGCAAACATGTTGATACTGTTTTTGGGTGGTTATATTCTCTTATGAGAACATGAACGCGTCAGCACGTTGTTCGTCTTGCCTTTTTCATTAGGTTAAGTATCAGCGTGCTGTGTACCATCGAGTTGACGACCACCTTCACTGTTCTGTATGCCTGTCAGCTTCTGGATGGGATGCTGGTCATTCTCATGATGTACCTAGCATTTCATTTGGGGCTCCAGGGGAGGATTAGACATTGATCGCTGCATCAAAGAGAGGGCTGTTATGCTCCAGAAATTAAGATGATGCTGAGCTCCCACTATAATGGTGTGCATGCCCATGCTGAATCAGATTAAGATTTGACAGCCAACCTTTCCGGGTTACGCTGGGGGTGCAGTGGGACGCGTAATCGCCTTGCCCCGCCCCAGTGCCTGCACGGATGTGGAAAACTTTTTGCAGTTTCTAAGCATTTTGGTGCCCATATGGCAAGCCAAACGTGCCAAAAGCTGCAGAAAAAGTTTTTCCTCTCTCACTACCCTCAATGGTGGGGCAGCAGTGCTACTGCAGATCGCCTCTTCCCTGCATGTGACAGCCACCCTGCAAAAAAAAAAAAAAATTGTGGAAGAGCAATGCATGAGGGTAGTTCTGACCGCTTGTAAGGTACGACCGGTTGTAAGGTGTCTGGGAGCCTGGCTAGCGCTTCCCAGCCCTTCTCGCTGGCTCATCCGTACCATCAGACTCGGCTATCCGATTCAGTTCGCCTGGCGTCCCCTGGCCTTCACCGGGCAGAGATCGCAGTCCTACTGGCAAAGGACGCAATCGAGGCAGTCCCTCCAGCCGATATGAAGACAGGCTTCTACAGCCCATACTTCATTGTACCCAAGAAAAGCAGTGGGTTACGACCTATCTTGGACCTGCGTATCCTGAACCGGTCCTTTCACAGGCTGCCGTTCAAGATGCTTACGCAGAAACGCATTTTCAAGTGCATTCAACTCCAAGATTGATTTACAGCGATCAACTTGAAGGAAGCGTACTTTAATGTCTCGATTCCCCCTCGACACAGACCGTTTCTTCACTTTGGTTTCGAGGGGTGGGCATATCAGTAAAAAGTCTTACCCTTCGGGCTGGCCCTGTCGCCCCGTGTCTTGAAAGTCGCAGAGGCGGCCATTGCTCCCATGTGCAAGCATGGTGTTCGTATCCTCAACTACATCGCCGACTGGCTTATCCTGGCCCAGTCGAGAGAGCAGTTGTGCGAACACAGGGTCATGGTGCTCAGTCACCTCAGCTACCAAGGGCTTTGGGTCAACTGGGAAAAGAGCAAACTCACCCCCGGGCAGAGGATCTCTTTTCTCGGTATGGAGTTGGACTCGATCAACATGACAGCGTGCCTCACAGAGGCCCGTGTCCAGTCAGTGTTGAACTTCGTGAGCTCGCTTGGACGAAGAACAGCGGCACCACTGAAACAGGCTCCTGGAGCATATGGCATCTGCAGCCGTGGTACCGCCGCTCGGATTGTTTCATATGATGCCGCTCCAACACTGGCTCAACGATTGAGTCCCGAGATGGGCGTGTCGGAGCGGCTCGTGCCAGGTCCAAATTACCCCGCACTGTCCCCAAACTCTCAGCTTGGGGTTCGGAGCCTCTGTTTCTGCGGGCTGGTGTTTCCCTAGAACAAGTGTTCTTCAGGCATTTTGTGGTCACCAAGGATGCCTCTGCCACCGCCTCAGGGGCCACGTACAACAAGAATGCAGCTTCAGGTCTGTGGACGGGGCCTCAACTGCATTGGCACAGCAACTGCCTCGAGTTGTTAGCAGTACATGTTGCGCTGGCTGTTGCGTACATCAACTCTCAGGGTGGTCTACGCTCACGCCGCATGTCACAACTCGCCCGCCATCTTCTCATTTGGAGCCAGAAGCATCTGAGGTCGCTTTGTGCCATTTATTTTCCGGGCCTGCTCAACCGTGCAGCCGACGAGCTCTCCCGGCAGGAGGTGGTCCAGCTGATTTGTAGGCGCTTCGGGACTGGCACAGGTAGATCTGTTTGCCGCCGGGACACATCACACTGCCAGCTGTTTTACTGCCTGACCGAGTGGACCCTCGGCTTGGACGCACTGGCACACAGCTGTCCCCGGGGCTTACACAAGTATGCGTTTCCCCCAGTGAGCCTTCTTGCACAGACCTTGTGCAAAGTCAGGGAGGACGAGGAGCAGGTCGTGTTAGTTGCGCCGTATTGGCCCAACCGGACCTGGTTCCCGGAACTAGTGCTCCTCGCGACAGCCCCTCCCTGGTCCATTCCTCTGAGAGAGGACCTGCTCTCTCAGAGACAGGGCGTCCTATGGCACCCGTGTCCAGACCTCTGGAAACTCCATGTCTGATCCCTGGACGGGACGCGTAGATTCTAGGTGACCTACCCCAAGTGGTAGTTGATACCATCACTTCCGCTAGAGCCCCCTCTACGAGACGTCTCTATGCGTTGAAGTGGAACCTGTTCGTTGAGTGGTTTTCTTCTCACCTAACACGTTCGCTAGGTTTTAAAGCTTACATGTTGAGCCAGTTTCTTCCTGTGTGCTCGCTTCAACCAGCCGGTGACACCGAAGTTCCCGCTCTAGTGTCAGCTTGCTGCGTCACTCCTCTCCACATAGAGCGGATACGTGCGCTTTTTTGCTCCAGTCGAGTTCCCCACTCAGACCAGGCCTAGTGCTCGTATGCTTGTGTAACCTGTGCAATGCTGGGTTCCATATGTGGTGATCCAGGCGGCGATCCTGTGTATTCTTCCACGACCAGCTCCATGGGGTGAGCACGTGTCTTTCCCTTGGCAGAGTCCGCTCTGTCGTCACTGTCCTGTGTGGCTCAGTGACATCCCATATGTTGCACTGCCCCTAACCGGCCAGTCTATATGTGTATTCACTCCCTTCAAGGGATCGAGGGATAGAGGATGTGGCTCCCGCAGCGTCCCTCTCCCCTAGCAAGGCACGCTTACCCAGTGTTATTCAAGACTTGCACTGTGTGGGGTATAACGGAACAGCAGTTTGAACTCCCTCTACGCAGGCCTTCCGCCCCAGCCAGTTGGGGGTCTGAGAGTCTTTGCGTAGGGCGCTGGATGTGGCAGCAACCGTGGCGTTTTCCATAGGGATCCCAATTACATCGTCACTTCGATGTTACGTCGAATGTGAACGACTGATGGAGAACTTCTCGGTTACTAATGTAACCCTTTATCCCTGAAGGAGGGAACGGGAGACACCACGTCCCATCACCACTGTTGTTGACCATTGCTGTATGGGCGAACACGTCTCTGCTCTTCAGCGTAAAACAAATATGCGATGCCAATGTGCATTGGCTCGTTTTAATACTCTCGAAGTAAATTGGTCTCTCAAGGCGATCCCAATTACGTTGTCACGTCGACGTTATGTCTCCCGTTCCCTCCTTCAGGGAACAAGGGTTCCATTAGTAACTGAGACGTTTCTTGTTTGCATGACACGTGGACTCAATAAATCCTTATCCTGAGCAAAATAAGAACACTGACATTCAGTACAATGTATATCTTTTATTTAGTATAAATACAAATGTCATCTAGGCTACGTCTTTTAGTTTGTCAAGAGATTTAAAGCTCCGTTTTTGAAGAGTGCATGTGCGCACTTGATCTAGTATGTAAGAATGAGCCTTTGATTCAATCTTGAAATAAAGCAAAATAACTGAAAAAAAAAGAGAAATAGTCCTCAGATGCCATGCCAGTAAATTATAGCAAATCATCTAGCATTAATTCAATCTCAAACAGATTCATTAAAAGTAGTTATTACTCCACCACCTGCGTGACATCACTAACCAATGACATATTTGTGACAGTACGGTTTCGGGAAACAGTTGTGACTAGCTAGTTGATTTCTTCAATGATGCATTGTGCCATGTTATTTAAGCAGCGAGTTTACCCACATTTATTCTTGTTCGAGAAGCTGTTTCATAGATAAACATCACAATAGGGAAGAAAAGACAACTTATCACAACTTCCGTTTCATGCTCCAATGATGATTGTATGTTCATTAATTGCGCTGTAACAGCCTTTATGATAAGTCACTACCTTTATCACAGAACATCTAAGATGTAATAATGTGTGGGGAATAAGCTAAATTAAATGCTTTCAATAATCCCAGAAAGGTGTTCTAATCAATTTCCCCTCCGAAATTTTGGAGGAGCACAATCAATTTTAACTTACATAAACAAGGTCTTTCATATTAGAGATCCTGTGCCTGTTTGATTTGACATACAGCAGCTCTCTAGTTCACCACTTCATTGCTTTCACCATGCAACCACACTGTAAATAGTTGTGTATATCCTGGCAGAGCGAATTACAGGGTAATAACCATATGATGGAACCTGCCCTGTAACACAGTAAAACGCCACATCAGGGAAGACTAACAGTGACGTGGGTGGGGAGCTCAGGGCTGATGAAAGCGGATCCATTAAGAAAATGTAAAGCAGAAATGTCAGTCGGGACTTTGTGGACAAGACATAAAAAGAGTAATTTTACAGCTACCTCTTTTTTCCCATTCTAACCACCCAGTGTTTAGAGCCAGGAGGCAGAGGAAATATTCACAGACCAGACTGTGGTTATTATGTCATGCGGCTATTAGGGATTTCCTAAGCTCTGTATGTTCAAGTGGTATTACTCTTAACATCAGCGAGCTTAGAGGTGCTGGAGATTTCTATGTCACAGATTTTTATTGGGATCCTGTAACAATTTTTTTTGTCTCAAAAGTAACCTTTAGAATAGTATCGTTTTTTTGCTGAAGAATTAAATGTTTCTTAATCCAAAAGTATTTAGTCACTGAAATACAGTGGTATGCTATAATTCTGGTAACAGGCCAAAAAGATTATTTAAAACATGGGCCCCCGTTTTCTTTTGCAAATGGGTCAATGTGGTTGTGATTATGTGATGTGGCAAAAGCTTAGCTTATGAATATTATTCAACCATAGGGGTGTTTCCCTTACTCTCAAATATTTTACTGTTGTGATAAATAAATAATCTATGTGACGTACTGATCCAGAGCATTTCAAAGCCCATCTTCATTCATCTGTATTTTTTGTCAGATTTCCTAGAATAAAGAGACTGACTATTTTAAAAGTAATATTTTCGAAAAATATGAATAGTTATGCACTGTTTTCTAATACCTTCTTTGTAAAACTTTGTCTGTAGTTTTGTTGAATCTGTCCACTGATAATTAAATTTTTCAGCCGATTGCTTACTCCACAATGCACAGTATGTTCTGTATACTGACTATTTTTTAAAGTACAATATGTGAAACTGTATGCAGTATGCAATGATAAATCTTTTTAAACAATGAGTGTTACAATATTGTCACCATATCCTCACAACATTGCACAATTAATTCAGCAAGTTATAAATATAATATTTGCATAATTTTGAACAATGTTATTATCTTTGACAGTCAAATCATGAGTAAAGAAAGATGTAAAAGAATTGAGCCTGACTATGTCTAGGTTATTGCAAATGCAAACATTATTGTAAAAAAAAAGTGATTCAAAACTAAAATGGATAATCATAAACAAAATAAATCATAAAACTGCTGTGCAAAACTTAAGAAAAACATTGTTTTATTACATGCTAACAATGACCCATTAATCAAAACTACAAATGGGTCATGTAAGGTATAATGTAATTTTACATAATTTGTTGTTTATGCAATAGGCCTAGACTTTTCAGAATTAAATAGAAAAGTAAAATGGAAAATTAAGCATACATGCATGTATGATTCCATGTTACATTTTGTTCACCTATAATTCTGTAAATATAGAAATTAATTTGTTCAATTTGTTTAATTTGTTGTTGAAGTAAAAACATTACTTCAGAGAAGATATAAATATGGTACAGTCTGTTAAACCGATTGATAATAGGCATGTACTCTTAATTGTAGCTTAAATTACAAAATATAAAGCCCATAGGCCTGTATAGCACGCAGCAAGCTGTAGATGCCTGTAACATCAGTGGAGGAGTATAAGGTAACAAAAACACAACAGGCGATGGTGCTGCGAGACAGAAAAGATCCAAGAGTACGTCAGGCAGACATTGAGGTTAGAACGGGTTGTACATGGTCAGCCAGCAAAGCATTGAGAGAGGCGGAGGAGAGCCTGCATCATGCTGACATTGTCGGGTCAGTGATCCAGGGAAGGCAAGGGCTAGGCGGCTCGACCAGGGCAAGCTGGAAGCAGGCGAATACGAAGGACCAGCGTGTCATGGTGCTAAGGGAGGTCCATAAGGCAGAAGAGAAAAGGTGGCATGTTAAGCTGGATGATGTGGGAGAGTGTGCGGGAGAGGGTTCTGACATCTGGAGCATGGAAGAGCACTGGATGAAGTTTTTGTTGTGTTCTGTGTATGACATCCTACCTACTGCATGACCAAATTTTGACTCCGCTGGCTACCGGAGTGGAGCAGGCAAGAAAGAAACTAAGACAACTTGTTAAGGGGCCTTGTTTAATGCAGCTCAAATTCCCAGAGGAAATAATCCACACTAGCCTCAGACCTGTGTAAGCACACAAGCGTAAGCTTAATAAATATCAGCTCAATAATATCGTTGATTCTCGAGTGTCAACCGGAAGAATAGTAGGCTTGGAACCTGCCGGTGGAGGTTGGCTACAGGAGTTTCACAGGGCGGTGGAATGCTTTGGAGGACCCTTGGTCTGCCTGGGATTGACGGCCAGGACATGAAGCAGCTAGTAGCAAACATTACCAAACAAACAAAGTTAGCATTCCGGTGGGTATGGATACAACAAAATTAGTGGTGGCAGAACCAATATGGCGAAGGGCCAAGAACACCTTGAGTTTGGAGGTGGAGAGCGGGATTGGAACTAGGACACTGGTTCCACCGTCGAGCCCCCTCCCCGCCCTTTTAACTCAACCAAGTTGGAAGAAGTTGTCTTGAGAGAGGAAGAGGGGATAGCGATGTCACTGGTTCACAGATGGTGCAGGGTGAGTACCTGTAAAACTGAGCAGGTTGCAATAAACCTGTCATATTTGCATAGTAATAGACAAATACGTAAGGGGACTTTGTGAATGATGGGTGTTATATTCTACATACATTTGCTTAGCTTTCTGTGGAGTTTTGGAAAGGATAGAGTTTATTCAGAGTAACTATTGTTGTTATGCACTGTAACAAATTAAGCTTCTCAATTGACTCAATTAGCACCAAGTTGTTTCAGCTATCATTGCCCTTTGTCCTGATTATGTTGTGTTCCTGTTTCCTTCTGTGCTTAGTTCTTGTTCCTTTCATTGTCAAAACTCATTGATAGTTCATTAGGTTCATTGATAGTTCATCACCTGTTTCTCATCTAGTTTCCTTTGTTTGTTTCTTGTATACAGCGGTGCTCAGAATTAATGGCACCCCTGGTAATTATGATCAAAAATGGCTGTAAAAAATTAATCTTCATCGTTTATCTTTTTGATCTTTCATTCAAAAAATTCAAATCAAACCTTTCATTGAAGTAAAAGAATTGAAAAGGGTGGGGGGGGGGGGGGGGGGGGGGGGGGGAATCACATTATAAAAAATATTTTTCTCCAAAACACGTTGGCCACAATTACTCATACCCCTAGAATTTTTTATGAATAATTTATCTATGAAGTATATTCCCATTAATATTTACCTTTTTTAGCACACCAGGGTGACTAGGAACATGAAATTGTCCAGCTATGACTTCTTGTTTCACAGGAGTTTAAATATGAGAAAGCACAAAGGCCAAATTCCCTTAATCATCCATTACAATGAATAAAACCACAGAACATGGTTCTGATGTGCAGCAAAAGATTGTTGAGCATCACAAAATAGAAAGTGGATGTAAGAAAATATCTAAAGAATTAAAAATCCCCATTTCCACCATCAGGGCAATAATTAAGAAGTTCCAATCATCTAAAGATGTTACGATTCTGCCAGGAAGAGGACGTGTGTCTATATTTTCTTAATGGACGGTGAGGATGAAAGTTTGAGTGGCCAAAGACTCTTCAAGGATCACAGATGGAGAATTGCAGAGATTAGTTGAGTTTTGGGCTCAGAAAGCCTATTAAAAAAAATCAAACAACCCCTACATCACCACTTGTTGTTTGGGAGGGTTTTAAGAAAAATGCTCCTCGCTCCTCCAAATACAAACTCCAGCATATTCAGTTGTCAGACATGACTGGATCTTCAAACAGCACAGGGTTCTGTGGTCAGATTAAACTAAAAAAAGAGCTTTTTGGCAGCAAACACACTAGATGGGTTTGGTGCACACAATGATAAAAAGTATCCCATGTGTACAATTTAATATACCATTGGATCTTTAATGTTGTGGGCATATTTTTCTGCTGGAGGTCCTGGACTTCTTATTCAGATACATGGCATTGTGGATTCTATCAAATATCAACAGATAAAAAATCAAAACCTGACGCCTTCTGCTAGAAATCTTATAATTGGCCGTGGTTGGATCTTCCACCAGGACAACGATCCAAAACAAACATCAAAATCATCACAAAAATGTGTTAGGGAAGCTTCACAAAATGAAGCTTCTGCCATGACCGTCCCAGTTCCCTGACCTGAACCATATAGAAAATGAGTGGGCTGAACTGAAGAGAAGAAGCACCATTATGGATCTGTGAATCTGAAGGATCTGGAGAGATTCTGTATGGAGGAATGGTCTTTGACCTCTTGTCAGGTGTTCTCCAAACTCATCAGGCATTATAGGAGAAAACTCAGAGCTGTTATCTTGGCAAAAGGAGATTGCAAAAAGGTATTTAATAAAAGGGTATGAATAATTGTGGCCAACGTATTTTGGAGAAAAACATTTATTTTATAATGTGATTTCCCCCCCACTTTCAAATCTTTTACTTCAATGAAAGGTAAGGATTTTGCCAATTTTTTGAATGAAAGATCAAAAGGATAAATGATGCAGATTTATTTTTTATAGCCATTTTTTATCATATTTACCAGGGGTGCCATTAATTCTGAGCACCATTATATATTCCTGTCTTTCAGTTACTTCTTGCCGTTGGAGTGGAACGAGGCCAATGGAACGATTGTTAATGAGAGACAAGCACGACACACGGCTCGAGAGCAGTGAAGCTTTTATTGTCCCACAGACACCGCTTCCGTTTCTTCCGGTCATGAGTATGTGGGGTAACGCAGCGCTGTTTTATCATATTAGATACAATTGAGTGTGTTGAAAGTTATGTTATAATGCTACTCTGTGCGTTCGCTACTATGCGGCAATTATGAGAAACTTGTTGCACACTGCTGTGAGCTAGATCGATATTATAGTCAGGTTCATTATATTCAGATTTTTTACCTTTGTGGGAATTTTTTGGGGATTTGCTAAACTATACATTTTTGGAAAGGTTATTGTATAAGGAATCAGAAAATCAATGTTTGCATTTGCTCAGATGTCTATATGGGGGCCATATTGAAGTTCAAAAAATGGTCGCCGTAAAATTTAAAATTGTAATATCTCGACTTCTGAATAAACTGGAATGTTGATTGTTACTGCTAAACCCACACTGTAAGGGTCAAGGAATCCAATGGTGCTAGTTAAAAAGTTACAAGATGTTACCACATTAACCCATAGATGCATAAGTAGGTAAACAAAGTACCCTGTGTGGTTGTTTTATTGCAATATCTTTGTAATGAAAAGTTTCATTTCATCATTTCATTTTCCAGCTGTTGTGGGAATGATTACAAAGACATGCACATTGCAAACCTACTAGAAGTTGTGAGAGTGATCCACACACAAAGTACTTCCTCTTGAAAGATTTTATTTGCAGTGATGTTTCGAGCCAATGGCTCTTCCTCAGATTTGCTATATCAGAAGTGTCATCCCTTAAGAACATTGTTTTACAGAGCATCTAACATATAGTAAGTATTATCTTAATTTTACCTCAGAAAATATGTTATACATTTCAACAACATATGTATACATATATGACTACAGGATTAGAGTCCAATGGGCTCATTCTTCAGGTAGTTCTGGAGAGGGCCAGTTTGAATGACGGGGTCTATGTCCAAGTACAAAGGAGACTGCAGAACTGCACACCAGAAACAATGTGCACAGAGAAGGCAGTCTGGCCTTGCTCCTGTCACTCAAGTGCAACTAATACGGTTGAAATACAACGTGCTAGAGACTGCAACGGACCTTGCCTTCTGGGCGACGAAAGTCACCGCACATTCCCTGGGCCGGGCGATGTCCACTCTTGTGGTCCAGGAGCGACACCTGTGGCTCACCCTGGGCGATATGAGGGAGTCGGACAAGAGTAGGTTCCTGAACTCCCCCATATCCCAGGGTGGCCTCTTCGGTGTCACGGTGGAGAGCTACGCCCATCAGTTCTCCGCCGCCCAGAAGCAGTCGGAGGTCATTGAGCACATCATACCCCGGAGACAGGCTGCTGCTGCCCCGTCCTGACTGCTCTTCTGGGAGGTGCTCCTGCAGAGCTAAGGACTTAGCCTGTACTGACATGTGTCATTGCAGCCAGTGCCAGAACGATGACAATTCCCAAGCTGTGATGTATGAAAGCGAGGATGTTTTTGATGATGTATAGAAACTGTCTAATTCGAACGGTTGCTTAAAGGGGTGGTTAAGTATGATTTCACTTTTCTAACTTCAGTTAGTGTGTAATGTTGCTGTTTAAGCATAAACACCATCTGCAAAGTTACAACGCTCAAAGTTCAAAGCAAAGGGAGATATTTGCTTTTATAGAAAAGGACTACAACAAACGGCTGGTAGGGACTACACGACATTCCTCCCGGGTTAGTGACATCACCAACCCTAAAATGTACATAAACCCCGCCCCGGGAAAACGCAAGCAGTGTTGAGAAGTGGAAAAGTTGTGGTATAAGAGTGCATTTGTATTCAGCTCAAACTTTAGCATCCATCTTTTCAAAAGTCACTCTGTGTGTATCTCACAACACTTCCTATACAAGCGATTTATAGATTATCATGACAGAATATGCTAATTGAAGATAGTTATCAGCAACATAAATTCATCAACTAACAATTCAGAGACGTCCTGTTGCATTCTACATGTCATTTCTTCTTGAGTGTGTCCATCTGTGTCTGACTCCGTTTTAACATTAAAGGCAGAACAGTTTCTGTCATTTTAGTGTGTGCATGAGGTGACCGCAGCTGCTAACACACACGGCCTCTTGAAACCCCGCCTCTGCAGCAGCTCATTTGCATTTAAAGGGCCAGGCACAAAACGGTGCGTTTTTTTGCAAACCCTCAAAAAGTGACAACTTTAACATGCTATATAAAAATATCTGTGGGGGTATTTTGTGCTAAAACTTCACACACACTCTGGCGACATCAGAGATTTATTTTACATCTTGTGAAAATGGCATATTACCACCCCTTTAATCATACTGTGATCTAAATGTTCATGTCGATAGTTCCAGAACATCCACGTCAACGGCTTGTGATGTGTAGTTTGTTTACCTATATTGTGGATGTATTTCAATGGGATGATAAAAAACATGTTTTT
>CM070833.1:31231302-31330036 GCA_036326025.1 Chrosomus eos | reverse complement strand
GCGACACTCCAGTACAAAAGTGTGCATGACCCTTGTTTATCTGTGGCAAGCCCTATGGGGAAAAAGCATTGCACACACACATATATGCAACGGGCATCAGTATACATTCAAAATGAATGCATCATAACAGAATCAAACATCTGAATCAAGTCTGTTACAATAAGAAACGACTCAGTTATGTATGTAACCCTCGTTCCCTGAAAGAGGGGACAGAGACGCCACGTCGGAGTGACCAACGAATAGGAATCTCGCTAGAGAGGCCAATCTACTTTGAGTGCAACTAAACGAGCCAATGCACATTGGCTATCCAGCGCTGTTGACTTGGTCAACAGCCTCAACATAAACTTCATGCAAAAACCTTCAACAATACATTATTTTCAAAGAGCAAGCTTATTAGCAGGTGAAGCCAAGATCTGTTTTCTTGAGAAAAATCAATAAAATAAATAACGTAAAACATTTTTATTATAAATAAAAATAGCAGAATGCAGTTGTCTTAGTGCTATAACACATCTATGCTAATATTACTCTCTCTGTTTATCCCGAGGTGACAAGTTGACTTTATCAATCAGCGATTGGCTCTTTTTTTAGAAGGCATTCACATGGCCACGCGAAAGTGATAAATAATTCTGTATTATAGATTTTTAAGGCCAGACAAGTAATTTGTTGAGGTCAATTTGTAAAGAAAGACTACTACTGATTAGGGCTGTCACTTTTGTGAAAAAATCCTGTTCGATTTTTGAGACATAAGTGTTCATTGAATCGATTGTAAAATCGATTTTCCGTGTCTAAAGACGTTTCCATTTTCAACACCAAATATAGGCAAATCCACTGACAACTAACAGGCATTATGACGAATGTGAAGAGGGCGCTTGAGACGCGCAGCGCCCACAAGTCAGCAATATTCGTGATGATTTATTGGCGTGAAGTTTCGTGCACAATGACAAACAGGAGTGCAGCATTCAGGGATTGAAATTAACACCCTCAACTCGCCAAATGCGGGTAAAAATTAACTTTGGCGGCTAACGCTGTCAAATCAAGAGTCGTGCGTCTATGTTTACTCACTTTCTTTGCTGTGGAAGTTTGTGTAAGCCAAATCTGTGTGGATTCAGCGCAAATACGCAACTCGTGAGTCCTCGTCATAGAGATATACACATCTATGAGTCCTAGTGATATATTAAATACAGCGTATTGTGCAGAATCTGCACATTTCTTACTCTGGCAACAAATAACGGCGCGCTTGTTCACTTGCCTTGAAGTAATAGCGAATATTAAAAAGCATTTGTTTAACAGAAAAGACATTATTATTTTCCAAAATCCTACATGTTCTATTGATCTGTCCACCTAAAACACATTTTTGGTAAAAAAAAAAAATACATCAAAAAAGGCCGTTAAATCGATTCCCTATTTTCGTTTCGATACTTGTTGTTGGTTGGTCCGATCGATTGTGCAATCGATTTTCGAACGTAAAGTGACAGCCCTACTACTGATATATAGTGGTCTGAAATATGCTATTTGTGCAGCAGCAGTATGGCATACACACTCACAGCAGCGTACCAGCGTATGTATTGACAGTAGCAAGTCCCTGTACTTCCCTGTGCAGCAGCAGCAGCAATAAACAACAGCAGCAGCAGATCTATTCTGACAAGACCAAATACATTAAAGGGATAGTTCACCCAAAAATGAAAATTAAGTCAGTAATTACTCTCCCTCATGCTGTTCCAACCCCGTAAGACCTTCGTTCATCATAGGAACACAAATGAAGATATTTGTGATTAAATCTGAGAGCTGGATCACTCCTCCATAGGGTTCTAAGCGATTGAAATCTGACAGCCCCGAAAAGTCATTAAAGACATCGTTAAAATAGTCCAAATGGCTACAGTGGCTCAATCTAAAGTTTATCAAGCGACAAGAATATTTTTTGCGCGCAAAAAAAAACTAAAATTACGACTTTATTCAACCATCTCTTCTCTTCCGTGTCATTCTCCTAAGCTGTTGACGTAGTGTAACAGCGCAGCGCTTCTGTGTCGTAGCCTCACTATTGGCCGACGCTGGTCATGTGTGTGATGCGTGTGACGTTCAACCAGAAGCGTTGCGCAATAACACTACGTGGAATCTCCAGGCCCAAAGAGAATACTTGAATAGATTGCTATTTTTGTTTGTTTTTTGCGCTCAAAAAGTATTCTCGTAGCTCGATAAACTATAAACTAAGATCTTGCCACTGTAGTCAGTTGGACTCTTTTAACGATTTCTTTAATGACTTTTCGGGGCTGTCAAATTTCAATCCTTTAGGAAGCCTATGGAGGAGTGATCCAGCTCTCAGATTTAATCAAAAATATCTTAATTGACCCTTCGCGTGGAGCTTGATTGACAGGTGTTCTGACCAATCATACTTCGCCATCCGCCATTTTGTCGGATCAAGCAGTCAGGAGAGTTAGTAGATTAACATGGGAGGATTTGAACTTGAAAAACTGAATATACTGGCGCCTTTCCGCGGTTAAAACAACATTCCTTCTTATGTTAATTCATGTTTATTTGATGCTATAAATGAACTAGAAGGAAGAGATGATCGGATCACGAGCAGCTTTAACTGATGCTCTACAGCGATCTGTACCACGGCACATTAAAGAGCCACAAAACGGTATTTATTGTTTAAATTTCTTTCAAAAAGTGACCATATTTGAAAGGTGAGACTTTGTTTAATATGCTTAATATCAAAAGTAACCGAAAAGTAACCTGGTCTGTCCTGTCTGTCCGCGTGTTGTCAGTCTCCTCTCTGCTCCGCGATGTATTTTTCACTGTGTGACTGAACATGGTGAGAGCGTGAGAGCGGCGTAGCTTGTCGGAACATAGCGACAGTAACTAAGGAGGGCGGGTCTTTGCGAAGGGTCAATTTGTGTTCCGAAGATGAACAAAGGTCTTATGGGGTTGGTACAGCATGAGGGTGAGTAATTAATGACTTAATTTTCATTTTTGGGTGAACTATCCCTTTAACATTGTCATATCAATTACCATGCTAAAATCTTTTTTTTTTAAGTTGTCCTGATAGAAATACTGTAATCATATTTTTACCCATATCGCCCAGCCCTAGATGGAACTGCAAGTTCTCGTCCTGTGGTTAGAAAAAAATCTTTATTTATAATTTCTCTCTTTTTTCCCCATGCTGTTGTAAAGCACAAAGCCTAAGTGATATTTTAAGTGCACTTTAAGTTTTGAAAGCCAATAAAAATAAGAAAAAGGGCTTTATGGCACATTGACTTCATTAGATGGGTCGAGCCTGAGCATCACAGATAAAGGAGGGGAGGGGCTTGCCTCTCCCATTTTAAAGAGCTTCTGTTTTTCTGTACAGACTCTCCCAGAATATTGTGTCGGTGGTCTGGAGGGCAAAAAGCAGAGGCTGATTTCATCTCATTAACGAGAATTTTGTCACACCAATAGAGCTATTCCGTTCAGTAGAGACCCGAACCCACACATGTCCGTGATGGGTAAACGTCAGACGATTCTCATAATCAATCAGCCCAGAACACCTGACACGGTTTTCCCTAAACATTCCCTTTCTACGTCACTGTGACTCTCTGAAGACAATATGGAGGACGACACACACACTTACTCTCTCGCATGTGACATCCATTGAGACCAGTGACCTGGAATTTCAGAGAGGCCGTTTTGAACCTGAATCATTGCCCTCATTAACTCCGAAAGCTGATTATGATGATTAATATGACCACGTCACTATCTCCTGGGCTCTCGTGAAGAGGGGAAAAAAAACATATGAAAAAAAAAAAACAAGCACGGATTTAGCCACTATATATTCCACACTGTGATCTGCTGACGTCATTGAGGGACGACTAAAAGAGCTCGCTGTGCTGTAACATCAAAGCTCGCACAATTACGGCTCCACACATTCTCTTTCTTCACACTTCTTCCTAGCGTGTGGGACATTAAACCACGTAACACACTCCTGTTCGCTGAAACACACAGTTTGCACTTTTCATGTATTCCAATCCTCTTAAGAATTCATTAACAGCACATATAGTTTTGGATCGTACGACAGTCACAGAACTGCACATTTAGATAACTTCATTTGAATAAACAGATATTTTAATCATATTTATTGATATAATAAATATTACTGGTAAATAAAAATATTGATATGAAAACATTATAAAGAGCAGTCTAAAAGTTTAAGACCACAATAAAAATACTTGTATAAAGCGTTTGTCTAAAATTAATTTATTTTATTTATGTATATAATTGTACAAATTATATTATCAGTATATACACCCACCACACACTAAACACACTAGGGATGCACCCACAATAAACGTTATCAGATGAGAGGATTCCCCGTGTAGTTTACGACAGTAATTGGGAAAATGTATTTATCCTTAAAGAAAATCAAACAAATCTGTATCGGCATCAGCATCAGCAGATATAATTCTGAATCTGTGCTCTACTAAACCATTAATTATTTTTATTTACATAATAGCTTACCTAATAAACCTAATCTTAATTATTTAAATGTCTTTTAAATCCTAGTCTCCTAATACAAGCTTTATTATTCTGAGTTTTTATAAGTAATAGGTTTCGGCACAAAAAAATATTTTTATCAGTGTGTTAGTGTAACCACATTTTTTGCTGCTTCTCTTTTTAATGAGCGAGAAATGTAAATGCATATTACATTACATATTTACATGTTACATGTGGTTCATTTAATATAACTTGTAGCCTACTGAACTCAGAACATTCTTTAATTTTTAGTTACTGAAATCAGCTTGATATGGAGGTTTACCCTTCTACCATTCAAAAACGTTTGGGTCGGTACAATTTTTTTTACTCTGTCACAGTCACAGTCAGCAAGGCAGCATTTATTAATCAAAAGCACAGAAAAATTAAAATACTATGAAATATTATTACCATTAAAAGAGTTGTTTTTAATACATTATAATACATTTTTGTAATGGCAAAGCTGAATTTTCAGCATCATTACTCCAGTCTTCAGTGTCATTCATACATCATTCTAATATGAGGATCTTGTGATTCAGAATTTTTATTTATTTCTTTAATGAATAGAATGTTCACAAGCATTTATTTGAAAAAAAGGAATTTTGTAACAATGTAAGAGTTTTTACAGTTAATTTAATGCATTGCCTAAATTATACTTACAGTTGATTTCAATGATTTCATTATGACAGAGGCTTCAAAGGATGGATGCTATAACCTCTATTCCCTTAATCATTCTTTTTCAGCTCAAAAAAACAGTGTGTGCTCACTACAGATCTTCAAGAGAATAAGTCTGTCAGCACTGTGCGTCCTGCACAAAAGCATCCGTTTCAACCCCCACCTAACGTCTGCAGCAGCGCCTTTACACACGAGTGATGTCATACTGCCGTCAGGGTCCGTCTATGCCCGCTATATTAGGATATTTTGTGTACGCATAAGGGCTCTGAACAAAGAAGTAATACGGCCTCCTGTGTCTTTCTAATGCTGGCTCACAAACCCCTGGAAAGTACATGGCATTCTCGTGGAAGTATGCCGTGTTCTGTGCTTAAAACAAAGTTGTGTCGCCGAGTGATCTCAGAATAATGCATTTATTCTGCAGTGGTGAATAGTCTCCATCTAATTTGAATTCCTCTAGAAATTACGGCAGCAGAGTAATTGCAAGGAAAAAACACACCGATAATGACTGTCCTGTTAATGCCATTAGGTGTTTCTTCAAATATGGGCACTTTTGTTCCATGGGGTCATCTTGGAAACTTTTAACCATGCCCTCTGCATTTACTTTTAGCTATGTTTCAAAATGTATTTTTATATAGATTTTATTTATTTTACCACAGACCCAGACATTTCATCTTAAACTATGAAATAATTATTACATTGTGAAATCTATTAATCAAAACAAAAGGTGGAATACTTATAAAGGACTAACTCCCACAGTAGTGGCATCAACAAGGCGAGTTATGAATAAAGAAATATCAAGAAAAATAAAGGTGAAAATCACTCGTGAATCGAATAACACTGTAAAAAATGCTGGGTTGTTTCAATCCATGTTTGAGTCAAATATAGACAAACCTAACTGTTGGTTTCTTTGTTTGAGATACAATTTTACACCCATTGGTTGGGTCCATATTTTACCCAAATGTAGGTTGAAACAACTCAGCATTTTTTAGAGTGAAAATAAAGGTGAAAATCACACACTCGTGTGTGTGTGTGTGTGTGTGTGTGTGTGTGTGTGTGTGTGTGTGTGTGTGTGTGTGTGTGTGTGTGTGTGTCCAGTAAACTGTAATTATGTCAAATTTAGTCAAACATGAGAAAATATTATTTAATTGTGTGCATTTGGGTTATTTTAAATGCTGGTTATGAAATCAGCCTTATAGCAAGACAAAAGCCATTTTATTACAAACATTTTTAAAAATGTATTTTCATCAGTCATTTTCACCACTTGCTATTAAAGAGAATAAACAAAACACATACAGTAATTTGAAATGTGGTGGAAAATATATGGTTGTGGAAATGTACATTAAAGAAATAAGTGATTGATGTGCAAAAAGTGCCCATGATGAAGAAACACAGCATGTCATTATTTATCATCCATCATAACCATAAAATTATGCTTCCTATAAAGACATTGTGTTTACGATCATGTTGAACTTCAGTATTACGTCACTACTTAAAATGTACAAATGATACAAAATATAAATGTAATTAGCTATGAATAATTCAAATGTAGAGTATAGGCTAAAATAAGCAGAGTCATAATTTAATTGTTAACCATTAGCAAAAACATTCAGATTAATAAATATCCAGGGGAAAATAACTTGTTTAATTTGAATGATCAGATATTTGTGTTTAAAATCAGTTATAATAAATAGACATTCAAAAATACCAGGTGCAAGAAGCCTTAAATAATGGATCTAATTACAGTACGAATGTACAGTAGGCGACGGCATATTCAACATACAGTGTGGATATTAGTATCAGAGGGCAAAAGATTATACTCTTCATTTAGAATATGGGATGGGTCAGACATTATTTTTAGGCTTGCCTCGATATATTGTCATATATTGTACTATATACTAATTTTCAAATTGAGAAAAATGTATATCAATATTGGGAAAGCTAGAAATATTTAGACTTTGTCTTTTATACTCCTACAAATCCATTAGTAATACTCAAAAAGCTTTTCATTTAAAAAAGATATGGCCATTTTATCTGATTTTGTATTGTATATAATTTAGTACTAACATTATTAAAATGGTCATTATTACAATGATACACTTTTGAACTAAAAACATTCAATATTTTGGCTGAAAGACAGATTCTATGAGTTTCCTCTCCCTTTAATAAGTCAACTAAGTTTGTCTATCTATCACAAGCTTTGACAGTTCTGAAGAACAACTGTATCTGACGCTGTACTGTTAAGAGAAAAGTGTGAGAAATTACTCAAGATTCATTATTTTAATCTCTTGCAGCTCTTAAATAAAATTTCTGTTTAAAAAGATTCTAACATAAAATTGAAATATTTCCTTGATGTCTTGTTGTCTTAGGAGAGACCAGGTAGTGTTGTTTGAGCTAGTTATATGAAAATGATTCAAGTAGAATATTAAAACTAAAACTGTAATATTACACCTAGTAGTATATGTATTGTGGTAATCAAATTTATCTGATTAAAATAAGTATTTGGCTACGCCTCATTTGAACATTTGACTATACCACACCATCTTTTCAATGTATACATTCAACTTGAACAAAGTAACACGTAACAGTTGAATGAAAAAAGGAAACAAATACAGAAATAAATGAGAAATAGCCTATGTTTACAAATCAAAATATAATACAGACATGAAATTTCACTTTCTAACCTCACTGGGGACATTTTGTCTGGATAACATAGGGTTCACCAAGGACACACACACACACACACACACACACACACACACACACACACGTTTGTTTTTGTGATTTATGAGGACATTCCATAGGCGTAATGGTTTTTATACTGGACAAACTATATATTCTATCCCCCTACACTGCCCCTGTCCCTAAACCTACCCATCACAGGAGACGTGCTGCATTTTTACATTTTTAAAAAAACATTATTTTTTATGTTTTTTAAACTATTTGAAATATGAGGACGCATGCAATGTCCTCATTTATCGCGTGCAAGTTGTAATACCAGTATAATATGCATGTCATTATACACATTTGTGTCCTCATATTTCACAAAAACAAGCACACACACACACACACACACACACACACACACACACACACACACACACACACACACACACACACACACACACACACACACACACACACACACACACACACACACACACACACACACACACACACACACACACACACACACACACACACACACACACACACACACACACACATTCCACAGACATTATGCTTTTTATACTGTACAAACTGTATATTCTATCGCCTTGCACTAATCCTACCCCAAACCTAACCATCACAGAAAACTTTCTGCATTTTACATTTTCAAAAAAACATCACTTAGTATGATTTTTAAGCTGTTTTCCTCATCGGGACCAAAAAATTATCTTTTGGATTTTGGATATTGCCATCTTTGTGGGGACATTTTATCCCCATGGCATGGCATAGGGTTTTACCAGGAAAACACACACACACACACACACACACACACACACACACACACACACACACACACACACACACACACACACACACACACACACACACACACACACACACACACACACACACACACACACACACACACACACACACACACTATACGGAACATTTGTTTTTCTAATATTTCTCAGAACTCTATAATTTCATGTTAATTCTAGTATGACCCTCATTACAAAAGTTAGGTGTTTTATTAGTAATAATTCTCATTTATCTAAATTGTAGCCTACTGTATATAACAGATCATCATATGACATGAACATTTTCTTACATTCTTTCTTTCTTTTTTGTTGATTATATATATATATTTCACAATCTACTAATAAAAGTAAAATAAAAATCTTTTTTTGTGACTTTTTTCTATGATAAGTGTGATGATGATGATGATGATGAATGATAATTGTTGCTTCAGTGCCTGAGAAGTGACTCAAACCTTTAATGCCATCTAGTGGGTAAAAAGGTTGAGCTATGCCATTTTTTTCTTAGTAACAATAATATATTGTATTAATAATAACATTAACAAACATTATTGCATTATGCTATAAATTATTAGTTTCTCGGTTAACTAGCCTAACTTTCATCCTTTTCCACGTCCTTGGCTTACTGCACCACTGTACTGTCTGACAGAGACTTACATGTGTTTCATGATGGTTATACAATGTACTCAAAAGATACTCAAAAATTTATATTTGTCACGTTTCTGTATGTTTAAACTGTTTTATGATCTTGGTTTCCCCTGTCTTTGTGGTTTTTGGTTTAGTCCTGTTAAGTTTTCCCGCTCCTCGTTTGTGTTCAGTTTCATCACCTGTGTTCTGTTAATTATCCAATTATTCCTTGTATATTTAAGCCCTGTGTTTTCCCTGAGTGTTTGTCGATCGTCGTCCTTGTATGGTTGTGTGTAAACCTTTGAAGTCCTGGAATCTTGTTCTTGTTTCATTTTGAAAGTTTCAGTTTTGTTATTAAAAACCATTATATTGAAGCTTCCGTGTCCTCGTCTTCAGCACCTGCACAAACCCTGACAGAACGATCGACCTTTAAAAAAGCAAAAATGGGCCGAAGGAGGAAAAGCAAGGTGGTGAGCCCCTTTGAAATTCCAATCCTCTTCCAGAAAGAACGCTCACTCGAAGAGTATGTGGGGCTCTATTTAGAGCTATATGATGATGTGTCGTTGGAGGAGGAGGAACTGAAAAAGAGTTTCTGGGGTGGACTAAAAGACCCTCTCGCCCAGATAATTTTGGTAAGGGACCTCAATCTATCCTTCCTGGAGTTTTTGGATCACACGCTGTGGGCCTGTGGATCCAGCTACCACTTGGAGGATCTCCCACTCCAGCCAGAGACCATCCAACCAGAGCCCGTCACCAGCCCGCCAACGCCTGAGCCCATCACCTGCACGCCAACGCCTGAGCCCATCACCTGCACGCTCACACCAGAGCCCATCGTCTGCCCACCAGAGCCTGCACACCGCATCAGCCCTGCAGCCAGATCGGTCCCTGGACTTCCCCGGATGATATCCGGTATGACTGATCCCCCACTGATATCGGTGCGATTGGCCAAAAAGAAGGCTCCCATGGCTGGGGTTCACGTCAGCCACATCCAGCCAGATCCTGAGCCCGTCGCCTGCCCGCCAGAGCCTGAGCCCGTCGCCTGCCCGCCAGAGCCTGAGCCCGTCGCCTGCCCGCCAGAGCCTGAGCCCGTCGCCTGCCCGCCAGAGCCTGAGCCCGTCGCCTGCCTGCCAGAGCCTGAGCCCAGCCCCGAGTTTCCTGATATGCTGGTCCCGTCCAGCCCCGAGTTTCCTGATATGCTGGTCCCGTCCAGCCCCGAGTTTCCTGATATGCTGGTCCCATCCAGCACGGAGCCCGTTGACCCAGAGCCAGAGCCAGAGCCCGTTGACCCAGCGCCAGAGCCAGAGCCCGTTGACCCAGCGCCAGAGCCAGAGCCCGTTGACCCAGCGCCAGAGCCAGAGCCCGTTGACCCAGAGCCAGAGCCCGTTGACCCAGAGCCAGAGCCCGTTGACCCAGAGCCAGAGCCAGAGCCCGTTGACCCAGCGCCAGAGCCAGAGCCCGTTGACCCAGCGCCAGAGCCCGTTGACCCAGAGCCAGCGCCAGAGCCCGTTGACCCTGACCCAGAGCCCGTTGACCCAGAGCCAGAGCCCGTTGACCCAGAGCCGGAGCCAGAGCCCGTTGACCCAGAGCCAGAGCCCGAGCCCATTGACCCAGCGCCAGAGCCAGAGCCCATTGACCCAGCGCCAGAGCCAGAGCCCGTTGACCCAGCGCCAGACCCAGAGCCCGTTGACCCAGACCCAGAGCCCGTTGACCCAGACCCAGAGCCCGTTGACCCAGAACCCGTTGACCCAGCGCCCGTTGATGTCAAGTCAGTTCCCGATCATGAGCCTGTCCTCCCCAAGAAAATTTTGGGGGGGCGCCATACGCCTTCACCGTGGCCGGCCAAAGATCCACGGAGGCCCGAAAAGATAACACCGCCATGGCCACCTGAAGGGTCTGCACCGCCATGGCCACCCGAAGGGTCTTCACCGCCATGGCCACCCGAAGGGTCTTCACCGCCATGGCCACCCGAAGGGTCTTCACCACCACGGCCACCTGAAGGGTCTGCACCGCCCTGGCCACCTGAAGGGTCTTCACCGCCCTGGCCACCTGAAGGGTCTTCACCGCCCTGGACGCCCGAGGGTCCCACAGCTCCGCCCTGGATGCCCGAGGGTCCCACAGCTCCGCCTTGGACGCCCGAGGGTCCCACAGCTCCGCCTTGGACGCCCGAGGGTCCCACAGCTCCGCCTTGGTCACGCCCACAGCCTGCTCCGCCTTGGTCACGCCCACAGCCTGCTCCGCCTTGGTCACGCCCGCAGCCTGCTCCGCCATTGCCACACCCGCAGCCTGCTCCGCCCTGGAGGCTTCCTGGACCTGCACCATGCCCTCGTCAGCCTCCAGGGCGCCCACCCTCCCACCCCTTTGGATGTTATACGGCGCGAGGTCGCGCCTTCGAGAAGGGGGGAGGTAGTGTCACGTTTCTGTATGTTTAAACTGTTTTATGATCTTGGTTTCCCCTGTCTTTGTGGTTTTTGGTTTAGTCCTGTTAAGTTTTCCCGCTCCTCGTTTGTGTTCAGTTTCATCACCTGTGTTCTGTTAATTATCCAATTATTCCTTGTATATTTAAGCCCTGTGTTTTTCCCTGAGTGTTTGTCGATCGTCGTCCTTGTATGGTTGTGTGTAAACCTTTGAAGTCCTGGAATCTTGTTCTTGTTTCATTTTGAAAGTTTCAGTTTTGTTATTAAAAACCATTATATTGAAGCTTCCGTGTCCTCGTCTTCAGCACCTGCACAAACCCTGACAATATTTAACTTTTTTATATATATATATATATATATATATATATATATATAAATCTTCCTATAAAGATTGTTGATTATTTTTATAGAAATTTAATTTTTATCTGTACAGACAAGCGGTATCTTCATGGATTAATTAATATTTTTTATTGTGCTTAGTGTAGAGAATTTACGGATGAACCAAACACAAATTAATCGTTCTAATCTCTCATGGGCTTCATTCAAATGTGATTCAGCATTCCGGATTTTAACACCACATTCCTAAGTCACAACACTGGCGCCAAACTGTCTCCAAAACCCCCTCAGAAAGGACTTTTAGGGCTCCGCAGGCCATAAAGGGATAAGCCAAAGCAGGAAGAACTTGTCACTGTTCATTCTTAACCAAGACAAATTTCCTCACAAATGGTTAAACAGGCCTGACCACCTTTGACCTCCCTCAGCATCACCACTGCTAAACAGGACAGAGTTATTTAACAGACCACGCTTTCATTCAGAGACCAGAATGACTTTTACACTTTACATATCAAACTACATTAATTCTGCACATTCTGCAGAAAACAACTCACACAGAACAATGCTCAGTGGACTCATAATCAAACATCATAATTCTTGTTTTCCTACAATTCATGTTTGTATTATGCTTAGATTCCATATAAATCATGTAATGATGATTATAACTGTGTGTATGAATGAACGAGTATCGTGCTTCCAATCGAAATAATCGTATGCCCTTAATTCTTAAGATGGCTTGAGTGAAGTCTGTGTAAAATGCTTTGTATGATTATAATAATCTAAAATGTTAAACTGTGATCTCTTGTTCTCTGCTAGTGTTGGAGAGCAAGCAGATCATAGATAACGCCTGATTTATGATAAGAAGAAACGAGGTCCACCTCCTAAGATGATGCCATTGTCCAATTGGCCAGAATTCTCCAAAAGAGGTTGGACTAACTTTAAGTTAAAGACCCGAACAAAGCAGTTCAGTTGAGTTCGGTTCAGAGAGCAGTTCAGTTTCGGCTCGGTTCAGTTCGGTTTTGAGTCGGTTCTGTGTTAAATTAAGTTTGTGCCTCTCTCTATGATCAAACAACAAGAGAGTGTTCATGTTCGTACGCTTTTACATCGGTTAGACCAAGTTAAATTAGACCAGCAGACAAACCCATCAAGATCGGAGTTTAAACAGCTTCATTCAAGCCATCTCATCTCTTACTTTCCTTTCTTCCTTTATTTTATTTTCTCGTTAAAAGTCTCGTTCTAAGTTAAGTTTTGCTGTAAAGTTCGTTTACACGTCTCTCCTGCAACGCACTTCGAACTGTAAAGACTCTTGTTCATCCATCCGCCAACACATCACGTGACCGGCGGTTCAGAAACTCCAGCCAGGCACTCCAAAGACAACCAGCCACGCAGCCGGGAAACCCCTTTGACGAAGCACCTCAAATAGGGAATTCCCTGGGCTAAGCAACGCAAAGACAAGCAAGTACTCCAGACTGTAACTGACCTGGTGCTTTTTAATGTACATGTAATAACCTGTCTAAGAAACGAAGGTTTAAATTAATGCTTGGTGGTTCGTTCAGGTTTATGTCTTACAAGTGCCTCTCACTCTGAAAACTCACTCTTTCTCTCTCTTCCTTTGCGCCTTGTATGAATGTGTGTGTGTGATTGTTTAGACCTTAGTTTTATGTGTTTAGAATAGTTAATAAAGTCGTCCATATATTTGAAAAGATATTCGTCTTGTGTTTTGCTTACACATTTAATGTCTTGTACTGCCGATCTAAAGTTACCTTGCTAATACATAGTGTTTCACTATAAATTGGATAAATATCTGTTGCCAAGGTTAAAATTACGGCCCGTTCAAATGAACTCTAAACGAGTCATTTGCTCGGTTCCATAGTGATTCGGTCAATGATTCATTGCAAATCGATGAATCATTCCCTTTGAGCTAAATTGGCCTTCCGGCCCCCTTAAATACATTTATGTATATTATTATTATGTAGGTTCGCTACATTATTTGGTGGAGGATGCGGGCAGTTCAACCTAAATTGTAAGAATATTATCAAGATTTATCTTTTCATATTGTGCGGATGAGAGATCCGATTCTCTGAGAGTCTGTTTGTGACGCGCGCAGCGCGCGCCCCGTTTGAATGAATGCTGCTGCTGCTGTTGTTATCTGTGAGTGAAGCTCCCAGAGAAAGCTAAAAAGACTAGTCTGCCGCCCTATTTGCTCTCTTGTTAACTGCAGTAAATAAGATATGAAACCTCGCACTACGATAAGGTAAGAATTGAGCGTGTTCCTCATTTCCAGAAATACCTCGTTAGAGCTGTTCGATTTCTGCGTGTTCCAGAGTCTTTCAGGAAAGCTGTAACGTTGTGTGTGTGTGTTTATATCAGTTAGAGAACTGAACGAAATCAAACTGCAGTAATTAAAATAACCCTAACGTTATAAGGACTAATATTCTCCTCACAGAGCGATGAGCGTGTTCCTCATCTAAGCTAGTCATAAGCCTTATATTTATTTATCTGATTCAGTGCGTGTCCCACTGATCCCCGTGATAAACAGCGAGGCTTAACTAATCTTACCTGTTTGTGTCCGTTCAAATAATTCTCGTGTAACATTGCGCATGTCCGAGTGTAATTTGAATAGTGGTTATTTCAATTCGTTATCAAGTAAAGCTTGCCATTGAAACTGAACCAACAGTTATTGTTTTATGTGCCTAGATAAACTTGCACAGAGACGATCCGCCGAGGTCGTCCTAATTACATCTATTATAACGCAAAGCTGTCGCTTGCTTAAAGTTAATATCACTCTTGACAAACTGAGTGAAGCCCCACGTCGTAAAACCAGCTACGAGTGGTGTATCTTATTTGAACAGTGTGAAATGCGCCGACATTTCCCGTAATAGGATCGATTGTTACTGCATGTTCTGTGGACATTGAAATGCTCCCATATTGCATGGAACTGTAACAAATTGTTTTCCAACTGTCTGCAATTCCCGGTTCGCCCACTAGCGTTCGTTTGGTCGCTATAGTTACGATCGTGACACGGAAGTCTTGGCCAAACGTTTCCGGGTGAACTTTGACCCAACCCTCGATGTAAACAAGCACTAAGCTAGGCAGTAGCCTTGCACGGAGGCCTGTGCTAAAGCCTTTAGCATCAGTCACTGTTATCAATACGAGCCAATACTACAGTGTCTGTTGGAAAAACGTTAAAGTGATTTAACCGTTTAGACACCTCGACCTTTACAACTGTTGATCCTGTCTTCTTTCCCTTTTACCTCTCTCTTTTACTTTACCTATATTTTACTGGAAAAGGAAATATTGGTTTACAATTATTAATTACTTTACCTGCATGTTACTTGAAAAAGAAAATGCTGGTTAACTATTATTAATTGTCAATTTTGAATTTGATTTTAAAGAAAGGGTAATATTGGTTTACAATTATTAATTACTTTACCTGCATTTTACTTGAAAAAGAAAATACTGGTTTACTATTATTAATTGTCAATTTTGAATTTGATTTTGAAGAAAAGGAAATATTAAAATAAAATTGAAATTCTATTTTTCTAGACAGGTCATTTCTAATGATTTCTAGATTTATTTTTAATAATTCTGATTTCATAATTTTCATAATTTCTAAATTTCTCGTTGAGATCTAATCACTTTAGGTGAATAAGTCTTGAACTCTGAAAGTTAAAATTTGAAAGTTGTTATTACTATTACAAAAATAGTGTTAGACTCAGATTTGCTCATTATTGTCATTGCGTTTTATCCTTTCGTCCTGTTGGTTATAAACTTAACCACTATATTTGTTCTGATTAATTAATTTTCGGGAAGCTTCAATAGGGGACATTACCATCTCCATACGAGTTTCAAATAAACCAGAGACAATCGTCCTTTACCAAAGTTTATTTGTGTGTTTAGTTGCTCCTCAACTATCAATTCTATACTCGTGGTAGACGTAAAGGTAGCGGGATCCAACCTCCTTGCTTCACTTCTTCCTCATCACGTCTTTCCTGTTCTGTCCTGCTTTATTCCATCTTATTCTTCACATTTGTAGGAACAAACCTGGAAGAACCACCAATCGACTCTAAAAGAGACAAATATAATCTGTCCCAACAAACAGATTATTAGATATTTGATTTTTAATCAAACCCTCTTGTGTTCTTCATACTCTCCCTGCATTTGTAAACGCAATTAAAACTTTGACATCTTATCCAAGATCAAGTAACGGAGACAAGTGCCGAGCAAACTCCGCCTTCAAAGCATCCCTGCTGTAATCCCTGCTGTAAGCGGTCGAACTGAAGGTGTGTGGTGTCAATCCTGTCAAACTCAGAGAAGAGGTATCAACATCATTATTGTATTATTTTTCCTCGCAAACATACGCAATAATATTGTTTACCTTTCCGGAAACAGATTTTCATTGATAAAAAAAAAACATTTATGAGAAATTAATACTTCCCCTAGTTAATAATTTTTTTTTTTTTTTTTTTGTCCCTCATTGAAATCGGTTGTTAACTTTTCTCTCTTTGTCCCTTACTCAGTTGAGCGACTAAGTCCTCACCCCACGAGTTGAAACCAGCTTTTCAGTGATAGAAAATATTGAAAAAAATATATATATATTTTCTCCCATTGAAAAAAAAGTTTTTCCATTTGAGATTTGTTTTAAACTTTTTCTTTTGTCTTTTCTTTACCCAGTTGAGTGACGAGATCTTCGCATCACTAGCCTCACTGTGTACACTTAGACCAACACTTAGACATCGCGACACTTCACTATTGATGTACAATTACTGAACGACACTTAGCCGTTCAACCACATATAGGCTTATACACACAGATCTGTGTCAGTCTCTTCACCAAGCGTGCCAACATGTCGTGGACGACAAACCCCACGGCCCAACGGGAAGACGTGGACGCCTGGCTCAGAGGCATTACAGACTGCCTCACACCAAAGACAATTGAACTGTTATTATTTTTAATAATAATCATAATTCTGAGAAGATTCCTGACACATGATTCAAGCCAGAACCAAAACCACGTGGAACTAACCAAGATAACCTGTTCCTTAAGTAATGCCTTCACAGCCCAGCTAAACCTAAGCCACCAGCACGTCACCCACCTACAGGAGGAGCTGACACGTGCCCAGAACCGCATAGACAAGCTGGAAGTGAAAGTCCAGGATGACTCCAAGACCACCGAGTTCCTGAGAGAGCTGATGCACACTCAACAATGCAAAGACCAGCTCAAAGGTAAAGCTCAAGACAAACTCAAAGTGTCTGACGAAGCGGAGCAAGAAACAAAGACACAAGTTGACAAGCTCCAAGAAGCCCTTGCAGTCACTGAACGTGACAAACAAGAGTCAAAGACTGTCCAGAAACACCTGGTGAACCAACTCCAGGCTGTTGAACATCAGCTAGAGAAAGCCAAAGCTGACATTGAAAGTAAGAACTCTAAAATCACTGCTCTGGAAGACCACCTGCAAAGGTGCAGCGTTGAACTGGACCACCTGATCCAACAGCGAGACGACGCCAACGACGAGCTCTACGCGGTCAGAGATGAACTCCAGCACATTTTCCAACAGAAACCAGAGCCAAGAAGGGAGAGACCTCCCTCAGCATCACCCCTGCTGAGCAGAACAGAGTCCTCCATCCAAGAACTGGCATACAGTGAAAGAAGTGAATGGCCACAACCCAAAACGTCACCGGCCTTCACCACAGAACTGTTCACTGCCAACAAACGAAGAGAGCTCATCCAGGCAGATGCCCAAGCTGCACATGGGATGACCGTTAAAGATCTCAACCAGCTGGTTAAGAATATCACTCAGTTCAACCCGAACTCCACAGAGGGTCCCGACATCCAGGCCTACCTCCGAGATATCGACTTCCACCTCGAGGTGAGACCCCATATGACTGACAGAGACAGGTTTTACCTCCTCAGATCCACATCCAGTCCAGAGGTACGAAGCTTCCTAGACCGACAACCTGCTAATGTCATGTCAAACTACCAGCTACTACGTGAGACAATGATTAAAGAATTCACAGGTCCAGAGTCAGAACACGGTGTGTTAATCGCCTTGGAAACCAAACAATGTCGTCAAGAGACTCCCCAAGCCTATTACCGCCGCTTTCGACAAGCCTATTTAGGTGGACATAACAAACCTGAACTTGAAGAGGATGTGAACTTCAAAACCCTCTTCCTGAGAAACCTGCACCCTGGTTTGAGTCATCATCTTGGCATCATGGCCTGCCCAGGCACAATGAAAATTCAGCAGCTACGTGACCTGACACACAAGGCCTACATCAAACAAAAGATGTCCTCAAAGAAAGGTTTGAAAACATCCACAGGTCCAAACTCCTTCAGCCAAGACACAAGCCTTGCACTGGAAGACACCCAGTGGCATGACAACACCACAGTCCTTCGTAAGGAGCACAGAGAACGTGACTCCCATGCCGATGACAGCTACCACTCCAACCACATGGAAAAGTCATGGGGCCCACCCGAAGGAAACAACTGGAATCAACGAGTGCATCCAAAAGCATTCTATGTGGGTAAGCGACAACGAAACCCACCTCCGCACCACTCAGCCAAACACCCCACTGAGTGTGCCCAAGAACACGACAGTCTCCCCGCAGAAGACATGGAGCAACTACGGAGGCAACTGCAAGTGCTCATCAAAGACAAGCTGAACACAGAAGACCAGTGATCACCTTGTACACCTTCCTGAGACGACCACCTGTTCCACAACAACCCAGAACAAAGTAGTCTCTCACAGTCAACCACTGACAAACACCCCGAGGTACCAGAAAACACCATCCTGGTTACCCATCACACCCCAAGCTCCAAACTCAAGAACCATGTGTGTGCTACAGCAACGACAGTAAGCACAGAAGGTCAGAAAGTCTGTCACAACCAGAAGGCATCACAAGAGGAAGGCAACAAAGGAGACCACGTTTTGCACTACAGCTTCACGCATCCATGCCAAACCATCTCCCAATGTCTGCCAGAGAACTTCCTGCCTTACTGGACTGACCCCCAGCAGATCACAGAAGATCCCTTTCCAAGGCAAAGATGCAACAAGCCCATCAAAGCTTAACCATCAAGCAAAAGGGGGGAGCAAAACAGACTGAGACAGATCTGACATACATACAGTATACATGCAGTACCTGCACTACACTACACTGTACCACTAACATACACAAGTTAAACATAGCTACCATGAAAAACATTCAACAAACATGTTCTTCCCACAGGTAGACACTGAAATCGCAACACTGACTTAGCTATCCTTTCCATAGGAAACATGTAGCAATACACCCAACAAGTGTAACCCTCTCATTACATTGTGACACCTGACACTGCACAACAGTAGCCATACAGGAGTCACTCAACTGCTTTGTTTTGTTTTACCTCTTCCCTTTCTTCTTTTTTTTATTAGGTAAAATCCCTGTTACCCCCTAAGGGTCAAAGTTACCATATAAGGATTGACGCACCACGCCTGATGTTTGCAAGTCACCTTGAAACGAATGTTAGCCTAGAGAACTCTCTGCATCATTCGCATAAAATTTGAAAGGTAAATTGGTCTAAACCTAGAACAATTTAGAAGAGAATAAAACGAACAAATAAAATTTAGTCACAAAGTTGATCAATCACCGTTTTAAAACAAACTAGAATTACGGTCCTAAAATTGAACTAAACTTTTCCCACATGATTGACTATATTGAGAGAGTGAACCTGTTTAGGCCTAGATAATCTAATGCCCTGCACCAGTAAAGTGACCAGTCATGGCGGTGTTTGCCTTGTTGTTTGCTGTGTGTGTTTGCTTCTTCTGTTTCTCCAGCGTTCAATGATGTCTTCTCTCATCAACCCATCATCGATCGAAGGGGGGATATGTAGAGAATTTACGGATGAACCAAACACAAATTAATCTTTCTAATCTCTCATGGGCTTCATTCAAATGTGATTCAGCATTCCGGATTTTAACACCACATTCCTAAGTCACAACACTGGCGCCAAACTGTCTCCAAAACCCCCTCAGAAAGGACTTTTAGGGCTCCGCAGGCCATAAAGGGATAAGCCAAAGCAGGAAGAACTTGTCACTGTTCATTCTTAACCAAGACAAATTTCCTCACAAATGGTTAAACAGGCCTGACCACCTTTGACCTCCCTCAGCATCACCACTGCTAAACAGGACAGAGTTATTTAACAGACCACGCTTTCATTCAGAGACCAGAATGACTTTTACACTTTACATATCAAACTACATTAATTCTGCACATTCTGCAGAAAACAACTCACACAGAACAATGCTCAGTGGACTCATAATCAAACATCATAATTCTTGTTTTCCTACAATTCATGTTTGTATTATGCTTAGATTCCATATAAATCATGTAATGATGATTATAACTGTGTGTATGAATGAACGAGTATCGTGCTTCCAATCGAAATAATCGTATGCCCTTAATTCTTAAGATGGCTTGAGTGAAGTCTGTGTAAAATGCTTTGTATGATTATAATAATCTAAAATGTTAAACTGTGATCTCTTGTTCTCTGCTAGTGTTGGAGAGCAAGCAGATCATAGATAACGCCTGATTTATGATAAGAAGAAACGAGGTCCACCTCCTAAGATGATGCCATTGTCCAATTGGCCAGAATTCTCCAAAAGAGGTTGGACTAACTTTAAGTTAAAGACCCGAACAAAGCAGTTCAGTTGAGTTCGGTTCAGAGAGCAGTTCAGTTTCGGCTCGGTTCAGTTCGGTTTTGAGTCGGTTCTGTGTTAAATTAAGTTTGTGCCTCTCTCTATGATCAAACAACAAGAGAGTGTTCATGTTCGTACGCTTTTACATCGGTTAGACCAAGTTAAATTAGACCAGCAGACAAACCCATCAAGATCGGAGTTTAAACAGCTTCATTCAAGCCATCTCATCTCTTACTTTCCTTTCTTCCTTTATTTTATTTTCTCGTTAAAAGTCTCGTTCTAAGTTAAGTTTTGCTGTAAAGTTCGTTTACACGTCTCTCCTGCAACGCACTTCGAACTGTAAAGACTCTTGTTCATCCATCCGCCAACACATCACGTGACCGGCGGTTCAGAAACTCCAGCCAGGCACTCCAAAGACAACCAGCCACGCAGCCGGGAAACCCCTTTGACGAAGCACCTCAAATAGGGAATTCCCTGGGCTAAGCAACGCAAAGACAAGCAAGTACTCCAGACTGTAACTGACCTGGTGCTTTTTAATGTACATGTAATAACCTGTCTAAGAAACGAAGGTTTAAATTAATGCTTGGTGGTTCGTTCAGGTTTATGTCTTACAAGTGCCTCTCACTCTGAAAACTCACTCTTTCTCTCTCTTCCTTTGCGCCTTGTATGAATGTGTGTGTGTGATTGTTTAGACCTTAGTTTTATGTGTTTAGAATAGTTAATAAAGTCGTCCATATATTTGAAAAGATATTCGTCTTGTGTTTTGCTTACACATTTAATGTCTTGTACTGCCGATCTAAAGTTACCTTGCTAATACATAGTGTTTCACTATAAATTGGATAAATATCTGTTGCCAAGGTTAAAATTACGGCCCGTTCAAATGAACTCTAAACGAGTCATTTGCTCGGTTCCATAGTGATTCGGTCAATGATTCATTGCAAATCGATGAATCATTCCCTTTGAGCTAAATTGGCCTTCCGGCCCCCTTAAATACATTTATGTATATTATTATTATGTAGGTTCGCTACATTAGTATATTATTATTACTGTTAGAAGGGCTGCACAAGCATCATACACACAGTGCAGATTTTTTTTTACAGCACAGTGTTTTACATTTGATTTAGACTAACATATCAGCCATGTAAATTATTTTGGCCAGTATTTGAACAATTTGACATTACCGCCACTTGCCTTATTAAAGGTGCTTTAAGCGATGTCACGCGCTTTTTAGGCCAAAACGTTTTTTGTCACATACAGCAAGCATCTCCTCACTATCCGCTAGCTGCCTGTCCCCTGAACACACTGTAAAAAAAAGCGGTCTCTGCAGACACCCCAGGCTCCACAAATGGCAACAAAAACAAACTGGGCTAACCCCCACCACGAAACATAACAAACTGTTCAAGCCAATAACCAACAAGAAGGATTTGGGGGTTAGTGCGCGGATGAGGAGGAGGGAGGGTCTAGCTAGCCTTCGTTTTGTTTGACAATACTTTAAACGTCAACAAGAAGTGACGTCACCCGGCATCGCTTAGAGCACATTTAAAGGTGGACATTCCACCTAATGTCAGTTCACAAATCTACCAACAGCTTTTATAGGACTAAATTTACATTCTTTTATCAGCCATATAAAACCCAAGCCCATATCAACACTATGAAACTATGGGCTAGATTTACTAAACAGGGCAAATTTGCATGAGAGCGCAATTACAAAAAAAGCCCAGATGGGAGTTGAAAATTGTGCGTGATTTACTGACGACACGCAAATTTAAATTTACTTACTCATTTCTCTCTCTCCCGTTACAGACCGCACTGAATCACGCCCCCCTTGCCACAACTCTCCCCTCATAAATTTTGTGTCTGAAAGGGAAACTCCAATAAATGCCTATACAATAAGGTCAGCAGCAAAATAAGCCTGTCTACGCCTTTTCAATGCCAATTTTTCACTGCGTGCTTTAGTAAATCCTGTTGAGTTTTTTTAACACCAAAAGGAGGTTTACGCTAATGCAAGCTGTCCCTATCAGTCAGTCACATTCAACGTAACCTCAGAACTGAATTGACGAATAGGGATCTCACTTGAGAGCCCAATCACCTTCGAGTGGTAACAAAACAAGCAATGGACATTGGCGAGTGAGATTTGCATCGCGAACCACTCCCCGTGCAACAGGTATATAAGGAAGCGTGCAGCACTTGATCATTAAGCTTTCGCTTCAGAGCTGAGCGTTTCTGACGAAGGTTCTGCTCTGCATTAGTCTCTCGTTTGGTAAAGAGAACCAGGAAGACGTTTAGCATGATTGGTGCACAACGGTCCATCAGCGGTGTTTGCCTTCCTGGGAGAACTTTGCACACTATTATAGGCGTATTGAACATTTGTATAACCAAATAAATACTATAGTTAGAATTTTTATTTTAGCAAAACTATGATTAATTTTTTATCATGGTCCGCCATGCTTATTCTGAATTATCGCGAGATTTCCTGTGTTCACAGTCGAGACTCTGATTCAAAATCTGTTTGTGTGTGGTGTACTGTTTTTGTCACATCATGGCACTATAGGAGCAAAATGGTTAAATCTAGGATTTTTTGTCCTCATGTTTGTGGTCTATCACATTTTGAAAATCTTATAAGATGTAAAAAATTATTTGGTGTGTACCCAGCATAGGAAAGCATTTCGACCTTTCCCCTGTGCACTTCAGTACTAAAGAGCTTCTTTCCCTAAAAGAAAAAACGTGGCGTCTTTTTCAAGATGTCATTTCACCCGTGTGTTTCTGGATGCGGTCGTTACCGGGCCCTGGCTGACAGTCAGCGATCACTGTCTCATGTGTCTGGGACATGCTGAGACAGTGTTTGTGGATGAGTCATGTACCCACTGTGGGAAGATGACCATCGCTATGCTGAGATCAAGACTTAAGTACCTTACAAGAGATGAAGTCCCCTTTGCTATCCCCCAATGTAGTTATTCTGCCCACCAGAGAGCTACTTTGGTAGATACACAGGGTGATCTGAGGGTTACAGTTGGGGCTCTCCCGCTGGGTCAATCACCACGGCCCCCCACTCTATCACATCGCAAGCTGTGGAGCTTCCGGGTGGTGGTGCTGATCCTTCTCATGGGGGACCCAGCATCTCATTCGGGGCTCCACTGGAGGATCAGATGCTGATCGGTGCATCAGAGGGTGGGTTAGACACCTCTGGGGATGAAGATTCGGCTGTGTTGCCTCTTTCGGGTAGAGTAACGTTGTTTGACCCAGAGCTAAAGGCCATGCTTTTCCGGGCCACCTTGAGCGTTGGGCTCGAGTGGTACTCTCCACCCTGTCCCGGACGCTCAAGATTTGATGTTTAGTTTCTCAGGGTGGGCGTTACTGAACAGCCACCTCCCTGCACGCCATGGCCCTCCCGCAAGTTTACCAGGCCCACTCAAAGAGCTGCACAAGGGTATTTCTAACCAAGGGTTGATTCAAGAACTGCATATAGCGACGAACCTCGCTCTCCGTGCAACAAAAGTCACTGTCGTCCAAGAACGCCATCTCTGGCTCAACCTGGCTAAGATGAGGAAATCCGACAAAGTACGCATTCTTGACTCCCCTATTTCCCAGGTCTGCCTCTTTGGCAACGCTGTCAAGAACTTTGCCCAGCAGTTCTTACCAATACAGAAGCAGATAGAGGCGATAAAACATATCCTGCCCTGGTGATCTGCTGCTGATTTCACCAATCGGTCTGCAGCAGTCCCCCCACCTGCTCGTTGACGAGGGCATCCCCCGTGGCCTAGATCTCCACTCCTGTGCGGCCACAGCAGCACAGTTCACCCAGACTGCAACATGCAGCTGGCCGTAGAAAGGCTACACAGCCTGTCGCAGTCCCAACCAGACCCTCTAAACGTCAGACGAAGCGGCGTTCCTGAGACGGGCAATCCAGAGTTTGAAGGAGCTGCTCTGCAGGAGACGGTGGGAGCACCGCTCCTTCCCCCGGAGGAGGGGTGGAGTATTCTTTGAGTTTATTTTTTGTTCCGCCACTGGCTGCATGGTCAGTGGTACCCACAATTTCAACAAAAGAGAAATTTCCTCAATATCTGGGCCCCCAGAGGGCTTGTTTGACAGTGAGCAATGCTATGCTCTCTCATTCCCCTCTTCTATTGTCAGTAGGCAGAAGTCTGTGGTTAGAGGATGCTACACCTTCTCACACAATTCCTTCCATTCCCTAAGCCAGGTAAGTGTTGCACCGCACACTCAGACACCATGCCTTCCGGGTCAGGCCTACATCTGTGCTACATCTTACTGCCCCGCCACGAGTACGTCTGTGGTCCCCCACTGGTCCTGCTTGCTTGGTGTCTGGGAGCCTGGCTAGCGCTCCCCAGCCCACCATGCTGGCTTCCCTCAGATGATCAAACTCGGCTATGCAATTCAGTTCACCTGGCGTCCCCTTAGGTTCAGCAGCATCCGGTTCACCTCAGTGGCGGACAAGCACCTCAGCCATCTGGGGCTTCAGGTCAACTGGGAAAAGAGCAAACTCTCCCCCGTGAAGAGTATCTCTTTTCTCTGTATGAAGTTGGACTCTGTCAACATGACAGCACGTCTCACAAACGAGTGTGCTCAGTAAGTGCTGAACTGCTTGAATTCGTTCAAGGACAGGACAGTGGTTCCACAGAAACTGCTCAGAGGCTCATTGGGCATATGGTATCTGCAGCCGCAGTCATGTCGCTGGGATTTCTTCATATGAGACCGTTTTAGCACTGGTTACATGGCCGAGTCCCGAGATGGGCATGGCACCGCGGCACACACTGGGTGGCAATCACACCGGCCTGTCGCCGAGCTTTCAGCCTGTGGTCAGACCTTACTTTTCTGCGGACATGAGTTCCCCTAGAACAAGTGTCCAGGATTGCTGTTGTCTCAAAAGATGCCTACACCACCAGCTGGGGTGCCATGTGCAACGGGAACATAGCCTCAGGCTCCTGGACAGGACCTCGACTGCAGCGGCAAATATCAATTGCCTTAAGTTGCTAAACAGTATTCCTTGCCCTGTGCTGGTTCTGTTCGTGGTTGCAGGACATGTTCGTGGTTGCAGGACAAGCATGTACTGGTCCGGAAGGACCAGTACACCAGTACGACCGGACCAGTACGACCGTTGATGGTTGTGCCTTACTGGCCCACCTGGACCTGGTCCCCAGAATTCATGCTCCTCACGAAAACCCCTCCCTCAGGATTCCCCTGAGGAAGGACCTGCTTTCTCAGGGACAGGGCACCACAAGGCATTTAGGTGGCCTACCCCCAGCAATAGTAGACACTATCACTTTAGCTAGAGCCCCCTCAATGAGGTCCGCTTACGCTTTGAAGGTGAGTCTGTTTGTTGATTTGTGTTTTTCTCACCAAAAAGACAGCCGGGAATGCCAGATCAGAGTAGTCCTTTCTTTCCTACAGGAAGGGCTGGAGCAATGGCTGTCTCCCTCCACCCTGAAAGTGAATGCTGCCGCTATAGCTGTACATCACAATGCAGTAGACAGTAAGTCATCAGGTTCCTGAAGCACGCAAGGAGGTTGAATCCTCCTTAACCTCACCTCATTCCTTAATGGAACCTCTCCCTGGTCTTTACAGCCCAACAGAGAGCTCCCTTAGAGCCTCTGCAGTCAGTTGAGATTAAGATCCCTACTTCCATCAAGAGGGTTTTTCGGTGAACAAAACGTCCCTGGAAAGGCTAACTCTTAGTTAATCCCGAGACCCTGGCCTGGATACGTGCTCAAAATTCCCACCACTCCTTTCAGGGACCAGGTGGTGAACTTGCAAGTGCTTACCAGCCTTGCGTTCCTGAGTCCCGTTCGCGCTCTGCAATTTTACGCAGAATTTCAGTACCTCAGAATCCTGCTCTGGAGCCCAGCAGAAGGGAAAGGCTGTCGCTAAGCAGAGGTTGGCCCACTGGATAGTGGATGCCATCGTCTTGGCGTACCAGTACCAAGGTGAGCTGTGCCCGATTGAGGTGAGAGCTTACTCCACTCTTAACCACACCAAAGGAGTGTTGCCGTCCTTTGGTCGTTTCTGTACGGCGCCTCGCTGGCTGACATCTGTAGAGCTGCGGGCTGATTGACACCTAATTTTACTCCCCAGACGAGTTACCTGGCTGGTGAATCCTGGAAGGAGCCTCCAGCACCCTTTGGATGGGTGCTTCCCTGTCCACGAGCCTGTGTTTTCTGCATGGTGTTGACTCAACCCTATCAAGTCAAGTCAGTCAAGTCACCTTTATTTATATAGCGCTTTTTACAATACAAATTGTTTCAAAGCAGCTTCACAGAGATAACAGGAAAACAATGTTGTAATAGTATTAATAGTAAATTCACAATTAAATGTTAAATGTCCCCAACTACGCAAGCCAAAAGCCAATGGCGACAAAGGCGAAGAGAGGTGAAGAGAGGCGAAAAAGGCGACAGTGGCAAGGAACCAAAACTCCATCAGGTGACAGAATGGAGAAAAAAAACCTTGGGAGAACCCAGGCTCAGTCGGGGGGCCAGTCCTCCTTTGGCCAACGAACGAACAGTGTATTTTTATGATTGAGGCAGCATAATGTCAGGAGTCAGATGTGATCAGAACTTGCACAATATTTATCCAGTTCATCTGGTTGTAGGTTGGGTCATCCCACCGGTGAGGAGATGAGTGTGTTGAGGTGTCCATGGCCTTCAAAATGTTAATGGGGCTGGCACTTCAGGGATGCGTTGTCGTCATGTCCGTGTGATGGTCCTTCCTCAGATCTGGATATGGCCTGGATCCGGCGGTTTGCAGTAAACCTCGGGATAAACAGAGGGACTAATATTAGCGCAGACGCCATCCTTCTTATGATGCACAAAGTACATCCGGAATTATGGGAAGTGTTCCCGGTTCCGGCTGATCTAATCTATGCAGCCTAACATTGAATTATAGAAATCTATAATGTGTTATGTGTATGCTAAGCCAAAGAGATGTGTTTTTAGTCTAGATTTAAACTGACAGACTGTATCTGCTTCCCGGACCGTGTTAGGAAGATTGTTCCAAAGTTTTGGTGCTTAATAGGAAAAGGATCTACCGCCAGCAGTCGATTTTGATATTCTAGGTATTATCAACTGGCCAGAATTTTGAGATCGCAATAGACGTGAAGGACTACAATGCATTACGAGCTCGCTCCAGTACTGGGGAGCTAAACCATTTAGTGCTTTGTAAGTAATCAGCAATATTTTAAAATTTATACGATGTTTAATAGGCAGCCAATGCAGTGTTGACAGAACCGGGCTAATATGGTCATACTTCCTGGTTCTGGTAAGAACTCTAGCGGCTGCGTTTTGAACTAGCTGTAGTTTGTTTATTAAGCGTGCAGAGCAACCACCCAGTAGAGCATTACAATAATCTAGTCTTGATGTCATGAATGCATGAACTTATTGTTCGGCATTTGTCAGTGAGAGCATATGACGTAATTTAGATATATTTTTTAAGATGGAAAAATGCAGTTTTACAGATACTAGACACGTGACTTTCAAATGAAAGATTGGTATCAAAGAGCACACCCAGGTTCAGTTTACCCAGGTAAACTGACGACGAAGACTTAACAGAGCAGCCATCAAGTGTTAGACAGTATTCTAGGTTATTACGTGTGGAAGTTTTTTGTCCAATGATTAGAATCTCTGTTTTTTCAGAATTAAGTTATAGGAAATTACTGGTCATCCAATTTTTTATATCAGCTATGCATTCCGTTAATTTAGTGAATTGCTAAGTTTCGTTAGGTTTTGAAGAAATATACAGCTGAGTATCATCAGCATAACAGTGAAAGCTAATTCCATATTTCCTAATGATATCTCCTAATGGTAGCATGTACAGAGTGAACAGCAGCGGTCCTAGTACTGAGCCTTGTGGTACGCCATACTGAACTTGTGATCGATAAGACATCTCTTCGTTTACTGCTACAAACTGAAAACGGTCAGATAAGTATGATTTAAACCATGCTAGTGCAATTCCACTAATGCCAACATAGTTTTCTAGTCTATTTAAAAGAATGTTGTGGTCGATAGTATCAAATGCCACACTAAGATCAAGTAACACTAATAGAGAGATCTACCGCAGAGACCTTACATATTTAGCACTTATGGCCAGTCCATATGTGTAACTCCACATGTTACCTCACTATGGGCAGGATGTGGTCTCTGTAGCATCCCTTTTCGCCTGGAATAGGCATTCTTCCCCAGTGTTATCCAATAGTCCAATATCCAGGAACAGGATATTCTCTATGTAAAGCCCTGTAATTTCTCTGCCCCAACAGGTGCGGGGGGATTAGATTGCTGGAAGTAGCAGCGATTGTGCCATTTTTCTTAGGGATTCCAATTTGTCAGATGTAACATGTAATGTTGAACGTGACTGATTGATAGGGAACATGTTACTAAGGCCCCATTTACACTGCATGGTTCAAGTGACCCAAATCCGATTTTTTCCTCTCATGTGGCACAGATCGGATATGACCCATGAACGTGTAAGCAGGAAAAAAACGCATGGATTCCGATTTTCTCAGATCGGATCCAGGCCTCACTCATATGTGGTAATAAATCGGATATGAATCGGATATGTGCATTTGCGTGTGCCATGTAAGCAGACAAATCGGATATTCCCCAGTAAATGTGAGTCGTACGTCATTAAAAAAGTGACGTCAACTCAGGGGGACACCACAACTGCGCGATCACATTCTTATTATAGGCGCGAGGGAGAAGGATACACACAGTGGAGCAAAGCGGAGGCTTTTAAGTGTTTGGGGTAAAGAGATAGTGCACGCAAAAATGCGGGGTTGTTACAGAAATAAATCCGTGTTTGAAGAGAATTCACGAGATATGGGGAGGCACGGTTTTAAGCGCTCATGGCTACAGTGCTACCATAAGATACAAAGCTTAAAAAACAAATATACAAAACGAAAGCAAAACACTGGATAATCTTATTTGCCTCTGCATCCATTGTATTTCGTGCTGTTTTACTTCCTTTTCTGGGTCAGAACGTCTACATTTGGTAGTTTCAGCAGTGTATAGTGTAAATGCAAAAATCGGATACTGGTCACTTTTAAAAGATGATGTAAGCGGGTTGTCTAAAAAATCGGATATAGTCAGAAAATCGGATTTGGGCATCAAGACCTGCAGTGTAAATGCAGCCTAATGTAACCCCAGTTCCCTGATGGAGGGAACAGAGACATTACGTCCTGGACCGGGCAATGGCTTGGCTCCTTAACAAAAAAACTTAATGAGTGAGTGATGCATGCTTCCTTCTACAGTATATTCGTGGCATGGGAGGTGGTTAAAGATAGGGCGATTAATCATTGATTAATCGATTAACCCCTTAAAAACATACTAGAAACACACTACGTATGTAGTCACGTGTGTAGTCCTCGTTCACTATATGGAGAACAATCCTGGAATATTTTCCTCAAAAACCTTCATTTCTTTTCGACTGACAAAAGAAAAAATACATGAACATCTTGGATGACATGGGCGGTGAGTAAATTATCTGGACATTTTTATTCTGAAGTGAACTAATCCTTTAATAAAAGGTTCCTTTAATAATAAAGAGTGGTTCTGGTATGACATCACTTTGTAGCAGTGGTGGAAAGTAACTAATTACAAATACTTTCGTTACAGTAATTACATTTTTCAAAATGTTCTACTTTTTTGAGTATAATTAAGGAGGTGTGGCCTCCAGGACTGGAAGATTTTCACAGACTGTGAAGGCAAGTCTGTCTCCGGCCTCTGGTTGAGCCCGGAGAAGAGCTTACATATCAACTGCCTGGAAATGACAGCAGTTTGGTCAGCCCTGAATGCATTTCTGCCAGACCTCAGGACTTACTCAAAGGTCTTAGTCCGCACAGACAATATGTCAGTGGTGTCCTATATAAATCGCCAGGTTGACCTCAGATTAGGCAACCTGTATGTCACTGCCAGAAAATTCCTCCTTTGGGCACAAGCCAACCTATGCTGTCTGAGAGCTGCTCATGTCCCGGGCGTTCAAAATTTTGGTGCACATATGCTATCTCGGGACAACACTCCCCCAGGCGAGTGGTCACTCAACCCACAGATGATTCATATGATATGGAGTGTATTCGGCAAGGCAGAGCTCAACCTCTTCGCCTCGGAAAGCAACACTCATTGAGCAATGTTCTTTTCTAAGAACTAACCGAACCCTGTCAGAGCTCTAAAAATCTACCTGGAGCATTCTTCACCGTTAAGGCAGTCAAAACAGCTCTTGGTATGCTTCGGCGGTCGCACCAAGGGGTTATCGATCACAAAGCAGAGACTGTCCAGATGGATAGTGGACGCCATCTCTCTGGCATACACCTCGGTCAGCCAGGTTTGTCTCATTGGCGCTAGAGCCCACTCTACAAGAGGCATGGCCTCTTCGCGGGCCTGGTCCAGTGGTGTGCCAATTTAAGACATATGTGCAGCAGCCGGCTGGTCCTCGCCATCCATATTTGTTAGGTTCTATAACATGGAGGTATCTTGCCTCCAGGCTTGAGTCCTCTTAATATGATCATTAGACCCGATGGTGTCCGGTCTTATCTGTCTAACTTGATTACTGTAAGCACAAGTTGTCAGCCCCTCTTATCATGAGACCTAACTTGGGTCCGGTCCCTGTTCTTGTGAGGGTTTATTATGGCTTGTTTCTGTGAGCCTCGGGATGCTTTCCTAGGCTCCATTTGGATTAGAGCCAGTTGCTAGTAGTGTGGCATGTTACATTGCGTCCCCACTGCGTATTGGCTACTCAATACGAAGTGACTATTCTCGAAAGGGAACACACTCGGTTACTAACGTAACCTTGTTCCCTGAGAGTAGGGAAGGAGTATTGAGTAGCCTGCCGCACTATTGCAATCTGTCAGTGTTTGTCGATTTAACCTGTATATGGCAAAAAATAGGGGCTTCTTATAGCCATAAGCCACGCCCATTCTGGAGGGCTCTGAAGTGCTCTGGCGCCAAGTCACCTGATTGGTTTGCGCATCAGAGGTGTTTCGCCATAAGATGTGAAGTTGCCGTAGCACAGCCAATGGGCAAGCTAGAATCTCTGCCGTGTTCGCTGTGCAGCTGCACTGCGTTTTAAAATATAGGCAATACTCATTCCCTAGTCTCAGGGAACCGAGGTTACGTTAGTAAGCGAGAACGTTATCAATTAGTGAAATGAAAAACTGTCAGCAAGTAGGCTAGATTTTAGATGAGTGTTTCTCTGTAAATTATTAGCTTTATTTGTGAAAAATGCTATAATTGTACATAATAACATTTAATGAAGTTATCATATTTGTGATTACAGCGAAAGCACCCACAGAAACTGCAAGATTTTGGAGATTGCATTGCTCAGCAAAGTAAAAGAAAAAAGAAGACTTCATCATCTAGTTTAAGCAATTTAGATTCAGAATTGATTAGACAATGTCATTATCAGGGGAAGCGAAACAATAATCTCAGGCCACACTAGATTAGTTGGTCATCAACTTTATTTGTGAAGGCCTTCAGCCATTCTCAGTAGTTGAACAACCTGCCTTCAAGACCCTGATTAATGCCGAGTTCAGACTGCACGATTTTAGCCACGATTTTGGCTCGCCGACAGGTTTTGAGAAATCGCCGACAAATGTGTGGAGGTGTGGCCTCCAGGACTGGAAGATTTTCACAGACTGTGAAGGCAAGTCTGTCTCCGGCCTCTGGTTGAGCCCGGAGAAGAGCTTACATATCAACTGCCTGGAAATGACAGCAGTTTGGTCAGCCCTGAATGCATTTCTGCCAGACCTCAGGACTTACTCAAAGGTCTTAGTCTGCACAGACAATATGTCAGTGGTGTCCTATATAAATCGCCAGGTTGACCTCAGATTAGGCAACCTGTATGTCACTGCCAGAAAATTCCTCCTTTGGGCACAAGCCAACCTATGCTGTCTGAGAGCTGCTCATGTCCCGGGCGTTCAAAATTTTGGTGCGCATATGCTATCTCGGGACAACACTCCCCCAGGCGAGTGGTCACTCAACCCACAGATGATTCATATGATATGGAGTGTATTCGGCAAGGCAGAGCTCAACCTCTTCGCCTCGGAAAGCAACACTCATTGAGCAATGTTCTTTTCTAAGACCTAACCTAACCCTGTCAGAGCTCTAAAAATCTACCTGGAGCATTCTGCACCGTTAAGGCAGTCAAAACAGCTCTTGGTATGCTTCGGCGGTCGCACCAAGGGGTTATCGATCACAAAGCAGAGACTGTCCAGATGGATAGTGGACGCCATCTCTCTGGCATACACCTCGGTCAGCCAGGTTTGTCTCATTGGCGCTAGAGCCCACTCTACAAGAGGCATGGCCTCTTCGCGGGCCTGGTCCAGTGGTGTGCCAATTTAAGACATATGTGCAGCAGCCGGCTGGTCCTCGCCATCCATATTTGTTAGGTTCTATAACATGGAGGTATCTTGCCTCCAGGCTTGAGTCCTCTTAATATGATCATTGCAACTCTCTCTTTGCAAAACACAGTCCTTGCTCCCCTCGTCTTCCCAACCATTTCCTCCTGCATAAACTGAATATTTATTTGTTTCATTTTCGCTACAAATCAGTGCACAGACAATTTGGATCGCAATCTTCTTGTAGGCTATAATTTTTAATAACAAAGTCAGTGTCGCGCGAGAACTCCGGTCTCACGCACGCGTGATCTTCCGTTTTTTTCCGTATCACTTCTCGCGTTTGTTTGGTTGTGAAACGTAGTTTGCGGACCAAGCAGAAGTTGTCGGCGATTCTTTCTTTTGTAAAGTCATGCAGTGTGAAACCTCCTGTCGCCGATCCATCGTGCAGTGTGAACACAGCAGCAACTGAATGATACCCCAGATAGTCATGCAGTGTGAAAACAACAGTGACCCGATTATTTTGAAAATCGTGCAGTCTGAACTCGGCATAACACTCTTCACCCCAGTGCAACTTTAAAGTGTCACGACCAACGGTGCGTTTGAGAATTCAGGAAGCAGCTATGCATGTCAGAAAAGCTTTAACAGCTAAGCTTAGGAACGTGGAGTTTGTGTCAACAACAACAGACTGTTGGAGTGCGAGGCAGAGAAGCTACATTGGGGTCACTGCTCACTGGATTGACGAGACACTAGACCAGAAATCTGATGCTTTAGCTTTCAAGCGTCTCAGAGGGCGCCACACATTCGATGTACTTGCATCTGCCCTTGATGATATCCACAGCCAATATCACACCCGTGACAAGATTGTCAGAACAACTACAGACAGTGGGTCTAATTTTTTGAAGGCCTTCAGAGTCTTTGGTGTGCAGGAAGAGACGAACGTGACAGCAGCTAACACTGAGGCTGATGATGAATCTGAACATGAAGAGGAAGCAGCAGAAATTCATGACATGTACATAGTTTTGGAAGCAGATACAGGTTTAGAATATCATTTTCCAAAACACCAGCGATGTGCATTTCATCTGTTGAACCTAGTGGCAACAGCAGATGCTTCTGCAGCTGAAACTCAGAATGTGACCTACAGAAAGCTGTCACACTCTGCTTTTTCTAAGTTCCATGCTATGTGAAACAAAACTGCAAGATCTTCAACAGCTTCTGAGGTTGTGGATGCTGAATGCCACCTACAGTTTATAAAGACCAAATCAAACCAGATGGTGTTCACTATACCTGGCTGTTGAAAGGGTGGTCCGTATAATTAAAGACCAAGGTGAGGAGGCGATTCGGAATGTGTGTGGGGCCTTCAAAATAAACATGTAAGTGTTCTCTTAGTTATTTTACTGAATAATTTGCCTTTGTTAATCAAGGATATTACGGAAGCTTGATTTGCAAATAAACATATATTTTAGGTTGAATCCAGCTGAGATTGCCTTTCTCTTTGGGTATGTAGCCCTGAACCCTGTGACATCAGCACTCACTGTCCTACAGTCTGAGAGCAACACCCACATGGGATGTTTGCTCCCAACTTTGTTCCAACTAAGGGCAAAACTGAGGAGAATTGAGGCCTCCAGTAAATTATGTTTGCCACTGCTGCAAGCATTAGAAGATGGACTCCAAAAGAGATTTGGGGAAATGATGGAAGACCCTGAGGTAAGTGCAGCTGCTAGGCCTATCCTTTTGCCAAGATTCAAGGCTTCATGAACATCTGACACCCAAATCATTGAAAGAGGTAGGATAACCTGACAGCACTTTAGGTCAAGTCAAATCAAGTATATTTATATAGCGCTTTTCACAATATAGATTGTATCAAAGCAGCTTCACAGTATCAATCAAAATAACATAACAATGTTTGTTTCTTAGTGGAAAAAACATCCACATTAGGTAGGGCAGATCAATGGTATTAATGATTGGTTAATTAATTTGAATATCCCCAACTGAGCAAGCCAAAGGCAACAGTGGCAAGGAACCGAAAAACTCCATCAAGTGACCTACTGGCAAAGTCCTTTTAGGCAAGTCCTGCCACTCGGCCGCCATCTTGGCAACGCCTCCGGGCAGCTATTTCGAACTAACAAGACCAGGCTCCTATCTAAATGAATGGGCAGAGAGTCAGAACTGCACTTTCACTGGTCACCGGGACATAAAAACTGCATGTATAGAAACAGCAGTAAAATATGATAAAAATCGCGGAAAAAGTTGGACGACTTTGCCCCAAAATAAGGCCTTTTCCCCCACCGGTTATACTTTTACTACGCATGCGCAAGAGTTCACGACACTAACACGCAAGGTCTCTCGCTCTCTCTCCCTCTCTTCCGTACGATGCGCGCGCTACACGGTTTGAAGCACACTCGCTCTAGATTCGGGGAGATTTGAACTAATTTGCGGGCATCAGGGAGCCGCTATCAATATGCGGGAGACTTGGGATGTCTGATATTTACACAACGCACGCATACACTGCATATCAAATCTGCCGCCTCACCTCAAACAGTAACGTATTCTCCGCTATCGCAAACCTCAACTGTGCGCATGCGTCAGAGGAACCAAACGATAGGCTCAAATGTTTCCCGGCTTGACTGTTAAAAGCAGACGTTTGGCTGTCCAGCGGGAGGGGCGGGACATGTGCATACAACCGCCATCTTTGGCGTTACAGGTTTTCCCTATATAGTTCTATTGAGGATTGAGGAAGTGACATGTCTCTTATATAAATTGTCTCTGCCCAACTGTTTACTGCCAAGCAAGCTAGGACTGACTGTTCAAACTTTGAAAATCAACTTCTGGTAAATCTAAATGAGGCATTTTAGGAATGAAGTGTCTATTGTGGGATTGAAATTTTGTTGTTTCTGGTAGGTCAGTTTTCTGATAATTCTAAATATAGTGGCCTATAAATATAGCTTTTAAGGAGTGAAGCATTTGTTGAGGGGTTATATAATGTCTTTTTTTACAGGTTAAATACATAGCTAATGCCTTTTCAAGAGCTGAATATTTTGTTTTCAATAAATGTTTGTTATTTATAACATTTAGTAGTTCTTTTTTTACTGTTTGGCACTTACAATAAGTGGGTTGTTGGGTATCATTTCAAATCACTATGATTCTGCTTTTGCTTACAAATAATAATTCTTATTTGATTTTAATAAGGTATATATTAGATGTGTCTTTTTGCAAAACATTCTGTTGCAGCTTAATTCAATTAACAAAAAATGAACAGCCTACAGAGCACTTAAATGAGGAAGTTTTGCCTATGGTTTTTCCAAAAATACCACAGCAAAAACAACTAGACTACTAAATCATATAAATTTGAACATTATTAAAGACAAGTAAACAATATTAAAATAACAAGATAATTGTGGTTAACTGTCTTTATTCTTAAGAGTGTATTATTGACGATTTGTTTAGACAGCAAGATTTTTTTTTGTCCATCAAGATAATTATCACAGATGAACACAGCTTTTATGAAATTTGAAGCCTAAATGCAGTCGCCAGAAGTTAAAAGCTAAAGGTAGGCTATAAACGAACTACACCACTGTCCCATGAATTCAAGGTCACCATCACTAAGCTTCCGAAAACTCTTTCAGTATTTTTCTAAAAACGTTTTCCCAGAACATTTGAGTAAGAATAGTTTGTAAAAGCACAATTTTAAGCATAACGATGCTGTAGAAGCAGCCTGAGGTTACCTTTCGGCGTGATGATGTTAATATCCTCGACAGCCTCTGTAGTCCCATTTAGCCATTTGTTAGCAATGGCCTTTTTCAAGACATGTAACAGCTTAAAATTTAAAGAGTGGAGTAATATTGATGTATTTTATGTCGTAGAATAAAACGTGAAAGTGTCTTGAGCTTAACATTTCTTATTTCAGCCATTTGACCAAAACCCCATTCAAAAAACCCATTGACTTTGGCACGATGGAACCAGTAAGGCTAAAATGCGGACTTGCTTACGTGTTTTGGACTACAAAGTTATGTTATACCTGCACCACTCTATTACTGCTTATTGATAAAATAACTACCTTTGTAAGGTAGTTGTTAGGTGTATGTATTGGGTAGGATTAAGATATGTAGAATCATGCAGCATAAGGCGTTAAAGGGATAGTTTTCACAAAAATGAAAGTTCTGCCATCACTTACTCACCCTTAAGTTGTTCCAAACCTATATACATTTATTTTTTCTGCTGAATACAAAAGAATATATTTTGAAGAATGTTTGTAACCAAACAGTTGTGAGGCACCATTGACTTCCATAGTATGCAAAAAGTACTATGGAAGTCAATAGTGCCCCACAACAGCAGAACAAATACATTTCTACAGGTTTTGAACAACTTGAGGGTGAGTAAATAATGAGACTTCGTTAATATGTGCTTTATAAGTACTAAACAGCAAATATTCGAAAAGTTGACCCTAAACTAAAGTGTTACTGTACCTGGTTTTTAGACATAGTTATATAGACATTGTTAATGGTTTGTTTTTTAGATCACGATGGACATGGAGAACTGTGTACAAGCCTGCACAGTTACGCAGATGCCACACTCCACAGGCTAAAGGAAGTGCCCACTTCCCCATTTGCGCTAGCCAAGGGAAACTCGCATTCTGGCTCACGCTCACAAAATGCAGCCAACAAACTTGCTGCTGGGTCACACAATGTGTGTAGACAACATGACAGTGCTCCTCCAGTCACCTCGAGAGAGGCCTGACCTTCACATGGATTCACATAGCAATACAGAGCCATGCTAGCAGCAAAGCTGTGCTTGTGTGTTTGCTTGTTTTGGTGAAATGCATGCAGCAAACATAGTTTTGACATGCTAAATGGATAATGAATATGGATCAAAAATTTCTATGTAAATACATTCTGAGAGGTTTATATTCTTGAAAGGCCCAAGTCAACAATAGGCTGCAGGTTTTATTATACTCGTGATACTCGCATGATACTACCCGGTGCATGATACTCCAGTGTTTATAATTCAAGCAAGCAATGGTTGACATTTAGTGCTTGACAGCATATAATTGACTTCACACTGTGGGAGCTGATGGAGGCTATGTGCTATCTTGTAGTACTCCACCTCCATGTCTATCTTTCTTTCAAAGTTCTTCTCTTTCTCATGAGTTTGGCCATGAAATATAGTGGCTCACTCAAAATTGGGTAACACTTTACAATAAGGTTCATTAGTTAACATTAGTTAACTACCTTAGTTAACATGAACTAAGAATGAACAATAATTTTACAACACTAATTAATCTTTGTTAATATTAATTGCAACATTTACTAATACATTATCAAAATCAAAGGTTGTATTACGTTAGTTAATTCACTATGAACTAATATGAACAAACAATGAGCAGCTGGATTTTTATTAACTAACATTAACATGAATTAACATCAAACATAAGATGAATAAATATTGTTACAAATGTATTGCTCGTTGTTAGCTTATGTTAGTTAATACATAACTAATGTTAACTAATGAACCTTATTGTAAAGTGTTACCCAAAAGTGTTAGTTTTCTGACAGAATGTTGAAGCTAAGACACATTTCAGCACAAAATCAAAACAGACCTAAACTTTCCAGGAACAAACTTTCAATATTTTGAAAAAAAAATTTGAATGGTGTACACAGTTATGTTTTGCCAATTGTCCATATTAATTATTTTAATTCAGTTTTTCTATGTATTTTTCGGTTGCACTTTATTTTACTAAGCGTGAACTTGCGTGTACTAAGTATACTGGGTAAATAAAATTACATGGGTTAAGGTTAGGCTTAGGAATCGGTTCAGGGGTAGTACCAAGTTATTACTAAGTTAGTGCAATTGCAATTACTAAAATGTAGCTACATGTACATGACTGTAAAATAAAGTGCTGCTGTTTTTATGTCGACAACTATTGCCAGGAGTGAAGAGCAAGTTTTTTTTTTTCTGTTGAGAGTTATAGAGAGGTTTTCTCGATCTATCTATCTATCTATCTATCTATCTATCTATCTATCTATCTATCTATCTATCTATCTATCTATCTATCTATCTATCTATCTATCTATCTATCTATCTATCTATCTATCTATCTATCTATCTATCTCATTAGTGCGGTCACTCTCCTTATGGGTTAATACAGCAGGGAACATTTTCAGAGAATCTGAGGGAAAATAAGAGGTTAAATAAGAAAATAGTATTTTTTGAAATACTGCGTAAGCTGCATGCCGTCAACATTTTTCTGAAATGACCCCACCATGAGAATCCAGTTTAAGTATGGAGGAATTAGCTCATACCTTGCTGAAGGGAATCCTCAGTGCCCGCAAGCTCCCCACCGCCTCCACCACCGTCGTCTGGAGTTTTGCGTTTCTTCGACATTGGCGGTCTAATATGACGCGATCTCTCGTGTCTATTTGTTCTTGGCTCAAAACGGATATACGAATGAGCACGATAAACACTCAATTGTCTGGGCAAGCACATAAAATTGGCAGGATGCTGGCAGTTGAAATCTTCACAAAGCACGATCCCCATTCATTCGGGCATCCACAGTGTCCAATTCTCTCCACTACGAAACGAGCGCAACGGGAGCAAAAGTTGGCATGATAAGCGGGTGATGATGCTGGTAAAGTAACCTTTAAAAAATGTTTTTAAAAAAAAGATGAAGAAGAAAGAAAGACGAAAAATCCTTCAAATATGTTAAGCTTCAGGCTTAAACTATAAGAAACACGCACGGATTTCCCCTGACAAATGAGAGATGTTGCTACAAAGTGGTTTGCGCATCACGTGTGCCCGGGATTATACTGAAGCAGAAAAGTACGCATCCACAACATTTTGCAACTCAAATCGCACTCGTCTCTTCGCATCAGCACGAACACGCACAATATTGACCGTGTTGTGCTACACAACAGCACTACCATTTTCAGGTATGTTAGATATCCAAATGTCCGTCAGCCGAGATCGCCTTACAGCCAGTGAACTTGTAAACGAGCTGCAAAGAGTCTGTTAGAAAAGTCACCGTTTTCTGTTACTCAAATCAACCCAAAAACAAAAGTCATCTTGGGAGATTTTCTCGTTGTCTGGGTCCAGTTTAGCGCGCTGGTAGAGCTCCAATCGATAGCCTACCATCAAATACTGGACGGACAGAACACAAAACTGTACCTTTTGCTCTTAAATAGAAATCATCCTCTTCTCAAAACTTCTTAGTCCGGTTGCTAGGAAACCACGACGGATTCATAATCTAGTGCTCTCTTGATTTTTAAGTGACTTTAACTTTGCGCAAATATAGTTTTCGTAGTTTTTATTGTAGCGTAAACGGTCTGTGTGTGTTTGGTGGCACGAAACAGTTTAAGAATTCTGTATCAATAAAGGCTCCATCAGCAGCATCATCAGGGGGGCTTTGGCTTATTCCTTATTCCAGAGGGTGATGTCAGTAGCCTCCACCGCAAGTGGTGCCATGGCTACATAGATTGACTCAAAAGATAATCTCGCGTAGCCCGTTACGTAAAAACATTCGAAATGACCGTTTGTCAGACCTCACGTGTGCTGGCTCCAATTATTATTATTATTATTATTATTATTATTTTTTTTTTTTTGCCAACGTTTGATAGAAAAAGCCAAAGAAAAGTAAAGCAAAGAAATTTCCATTCAGTCAGTTTTTTGTTGTTGTTGTTGTTGCAATTATCACATTGGAGAGCATGTTTTAGGTGATGTGCCTTTAATGAGTGAGCCATGCTGGTCATACTGACTTAAACCATGTAAAACCAGCAAACCTCATTGATTGCATGTTCACATATCTTGCATGTAAGGGATGCACTCATTAATTGCTGCAGTTTATTTCTTTGTTTGTTACATGTTTCGGTCATTACCACCTAACCCCCTTTTTTTTTTTAGCCAGTTCTATTTGGGATAGTTCAACCAAAAATATTGTCATTACTAACTCATCGTCAGGTTTTTACAAACCTGTATGAGTTTCTTTCTTCTGTTGAACACAAAAGAAGATATTTTGAAGAATGTTGGTAACCAGACAGTTGGCACCCATTGACTTCCATAGTAGGGGGAAAAAAATAATATGGAAGTCAATTGGTGCCATCAACTGTCTGGGGTTACCAACATTCTTTCATTTTTCTTTTGTAACAGAATAAAGAAACTCATGCAGGTTTGGAACAACATGAGGGTGAGTAAATGATTATAGAATTTAAATCTTAGGATGAACAACCCCATTAATTCACTGCACCGATCAAGGTTGATGTTTTACTTGCATGATCTTGCAACACATTTTCAGGATTTCAGTGACGTGACATAACAGCTGTCACTTAAGCATCACTTATGCGTTGTTGCCAAATTTTCTTACGTCAAATTTTCTTTGCTGTCTAAACAAATCATCAATAATGCACTCTTCAGAATAAAGACAGTTAACCACAAATTCAGTCAGTGGAAAGGCACAAAGTTGAGGCACAAAGCTTTGTGTTTATGTTTGTAAATCATAAAACAAATAAGTATTCATTACTTCAATTAGCTCATTGTTTCTGCCTTAAATTATTCCATTGTTAAAATGCATTTTTTTGCATAAATTATTGAATTTTTTAAAACATTTTTAGCTAGTACCTATGATTTGTATATGTACATTTCTAAATTGCATGACTTAGTTATGTAACCTCTTACACCAGTTACCTCTGACAACAGATTACTTTAAATTGTAATGTGGACTAATGTGGCATTTTCTGTAAAGCTGCTTTGAAACTATGTGTATTGTGAATAAATGTAAATTGAATTAAATAAAGTATTTTCTGGAATAAATCGAAAACAAAATGGCATAGGGTACTTTTTAAAAACAAGTGTGGCTAATGGTATGCAACAAATCCAATAACAAGCGACTGCTGAATAATAACGTGGGTTCCTTCGTAATCCTGGACATAAATAATTCACATTCATAACTCTGTATTTTGTATTTAAAATACTTGCTGTGAGAGGACTATCTCAGATCACCCTAGCATTTCGAGTGACGTTCACTCCAGTGTTTATTGTGGGCAAACAGGCAAGCTAACCTCCCCCCTCCCCCATACACTGCAGCTCTATTGACGTCAGAGCTGCTTGCGTCAATGCTCTCTCTTTGACAGAAAGAGTTTTTTTTCCTTGGATCCTAATAGGATTATTATAGAAAAATGCCCACAGGCCTTTTCAATGCTGGTAAAATGGCACTTTCAGCCCCTCGTGTGATGGATTATATTAAAATGTGAAACAGAACTATAATGTATAATCTATAGGTGTGGTTACTCTACAGATCCACATGGGGTGTAGGCTTTGTGCGCTCAATTTATATTTACTGTAAAAAATAAAATCTTTAAAATTGATCAATGACTGTTAGCTACGGCTGTCAAACAAAAACCCTAAAAATAAAGTAAAATATCCTAATTTAAATAAAGTGCAAAAAGCCAACAGAAAAACACTTATTTTATGAATTATTACAATCAAACACCTTCATAGTAAAAAAAAACATAAAAACAGTCAAATGACTGTCAGCAATGGCTGAAAACCGTAAAATGAATGTAAAATATCCTAATTTAAATAAAGTGCAAAAGACTTTAAAAGAAATCTTCATTAAACTTTTTAACAGCAGCACAGATATTTCACATATATTTCTAGATTTTTTAGTAATAAACACATTCACTGCAAAAATTAAATCTCTTGCAGTTGACAACATGCATGTTTTACTGTAACTACAGAGTTACTGTCAGTTAAATAAAGCAGCACAGCAGTGCTTGAATCTCTGCTCATCCTGGACTGAAACACTCTACTCTCCAGCACAATGGTGACCCACAAAACAGACAATACAGAAACACTTTAAATCCCAACAGAACACACTAACAGATCTCTCAAGATCTCAGCATCTTCACTTATTACAATCCAGACTTTATTTATTTCATACTGACTTTCTTATCGAGAATTAACAGAGGTTTAGAAGTTCATGTTTTATTGAAAACATCAACTTTGATGTTACCATTTTGGTGATCAGTATTTGCTTTTAGTTGGGCTCTTAACATTAGTATTTCTCTGGCTACTTTAACTATGTGTCTTCTGAGACTGATAGGAAGCCAAGAGAAACTCAGATCAGATTATGTTGGTCACTTTTTAGTGATGATAACCATTATATAGTGGCCAAGAGTTATTGATATCACCTGTAGTCTAATATCTTATTAAGTCATTCAAAATTAGTTATTAATTTTGCATGCCAATACTGCTGCAGAAAATCCTGCTGTGATACTCTGAAAGATTTTATGAAGTCATTATACAGAAAATGTTTTGACAGGATCATATACACTGTAAAAAATATTTTAGCAATTTAGTTATTTCAACTTATTTTTTTAACTAGATTGTCCAGACAACAAGAAATTTTAAGTTTTCTTGTCCTCAACTTATCGAAATAAGTTAGTTAAACTAAAAAAAAACCCATGCAAAAAGATAACTCAAAATAATGAGTTAACTTTTTTTACAGTGTAGACTCACACAGACATTAAGAATCAGAGTATGAATCACACAATGAAAAAATTCAGATCAACTCTGAACTCTGAACTCGTCACAAAAAAAGCTTTGTTGATTGTCACCATTGTTGAGATTCATATGTTGATTCTTGATGTCTCTATACTCTTTTTATTATACTTTTCCTGTATAATATATATATTTTTTAATTTCAGAATATCAGATTGTCACAATACTGATGACACAATAGCATCATGTGAAACATTGTGACATTAATCATACTCTATATATAACATTAATTTCTACATTATGTATACTAATATATTCAGAGAGTTGACTCAAAATATCAGTGATTCAGGCCACCCTATGATGACTATAACATCTCCATAGTCCAACATCATCTGATGACATTTTCTCCTGCATTTATTGCCATAATAAATGTGTATCAAAAACACAGATAAAGCAGCGAGAAAAATGTTAACAATCCAAGGGTCATGAGCCCAACAAAAGCAAACACTGATCTCCATCATGGTGACATCAAATTTCTGTTAAAGTTTGTTGCACGTTATTTAAATTAGCTTATTTTACTTTAATTATATGTTTTTTGTTTGGCAGCCGTAGCTTCATTTGACCATTTTTTATATATTTTTTCTTTTTTACAATGAAGGGATATGATCTTGATAGGAAATATCTGCGGGGGGGGGGGGGGGGGGGGGGGCTGCCAGTCATTCAACATTTTTATCAATTAACTGTTTTGTTACTGTTTAATTACAGATTATATTTATAATTTTACATACATTTTTATGTAATTTAAGAAAAAATACTGTATGAAAAGTACATTAAATTTTCTGTATAAAAATGTGAATTACTCCAATGTGTCATTAATGTCACAATACCTAAAATAACAGCAGCATTTTTGTTTTACAGATATTATTTGTAATTTTACAGAGTTTTGAGTACAATTTAAAATTAAAGAAAATGAACGTAAAAAAAATCAGTTATTTTCTGTAAAATTAGGATTTTTTTTTACAGTGTAGGCCTACTATTCACAACATGTAAAATTACAAATCAGGCACATATTTTTTACACAGATTACAGATTAAATAAATAAAAAAGTATCAATTCTGTATGTGTTTTTTTTTGTAGGGGGCAGACTCAGAATATTACCCCCACCCCCTTCTGAGAACACATTAGAGAGCAGAATTAATCCTTTGCGTGTTAGCGCAATATGAAACTATGACGTCAATGTTTTTTAGGCTTGACTTACTCTCCCAGTGCAACATCATAAATGCTTTGCTCTTGAGTGATATAGTGTAAGCAGTTACAGGAGTGATTTGCATATTGCTCCTTTTTTTTTACTCCTTTAGCAGTATTTAAAGGGGGGGTGAAATGCTGTTTCATGCATAGTGAGTTTTTTTACACTGTTAAAGAGTTGGATTCCCATGCTAAACATGGACAAAGTTCCAAAAATGAAGTTGTAAGTTTGATGTAGTAATTCTGTTCCAAAAATACTCCTTCCGGTTTGTCACAAGTTTTTTTCGAATACGGGCCTATGTGACGTCAGAATGGCCGGAATTTCCTTATACGGGTCTTATGGGCACTTCTCCCGGAAGGGCGCGTGCAGCTGTAGCCTAGTGCATGCGAGAGTACGCCTATGCCCGTCAGAGTGCTGGGCTCGGCTGCACTGCAATCAAAAAAATGGCACCAAAAAAGTTTGTTTTTGGTTGCCAGGGCAAGACAACACTGCACAAATTTCCAAAGAACCCAGCGTTAAGGGACCTGTGGATGGATTTTGTTTTTCCAGAGCAGCAACGGAGTTGTGCACGTGTTCTTGTTTGTTCCCTTCATTTCGACGGTAATAGTTTTATAAACAAGGCCCAGTTCGACGCCGGATTTGCACATTGAAGAATTCAAATTAAAAGTAAAGTAACCAATTAGAATTAAAAGAACTCAGGTTAGCTTTCCCCCATAAACAACTGTTGGGGGCGCTACAATTGGTTACCCGTAAGCCAATCAGATAAGTTTATTTATGAAGTAAGTTATGTGCCGACACAGCCGCATCGAACCACAGACATCATGCATCGAACTCAAATCTATGATCGAACTACTGTAAACCTGCTGTAAACACTTGATGATGTGAGCGAAATACCGTAGTGAACATGGCTGTAAACGACTTTTTTGATCGGTGAGTGATGTAATAGAATGACTGCTGCGCTTGACAGGGCGCAAACTAGCAGAGAGAGAGAGAGAGAGAGAGCGCCCCGGCCGCGCGCGCGCACTCTCACGTCTTTAAACAACACGAGCGCTGTCTTGCTCTCTCTCCCTCGCGCATATTAATCAAAATCAATCGACAAGATAGTAAAAGGTCTGAAGACCGCGGTTTCACGTGGAGCATTTGGAGATTTTTAGAGATTAGAGACTCTAGGAACAACATCTCAATGAACAACATCTCAACACTAAATTATAAAGGCCTGTCTCATATATTCTCCACAACAGAGCGAATTGCATCCGCGTCTCCATATCAGCGGTCGTTTTCGATTTCGCTGACCTAATCTTATACTTGGCGCTTAGCGACTACGTCACGGCTTTCAGCCCGCCTTCTGTTCGTTGATTGGCCCGGCTGTTTTCAGGTTGGAGGAAAACTGAAAGATACGCTGCTATCTCAGACTGACTACAGGAGCAAAATGAAATTAGCGGAAGTAGGAAGTCTGACGTAGTCAGGCTAACTACTTGCAGCCCCTGCTGTGCTTCCTACGCCCTGCACAAACATGTTCAAGCATGCACATACAAAGTAGTTTCTATGTTGACAACTGTTCAGAGCCTGAAGCTGATGGGGCCAGAAAGCTGGTTGACCATCTCAGATAGCTGCTGGCAAGTGGAAATTTGGGCAAGTGGGCCTCAAAACAACCTAGTGTAATAAGTATAGAAGCACTGATTCTAAATTTCTCTGCTGAAAGAAAAATATCTGCGTATACCAATAGTTTGACTTTCCTAAGGGGGAAAAAAAAACCTCTCCCAATTAATGCTGTAAACTATATTTGGTATACAACTATAATAATAGAGGAATATTTGCTAATATTAAGACCTGGATACGGCAGACTGCGGTAAACCTCGGGATAAACAGAAAGACTAATATTAGCGTAGACGCCATATTGTCATATTGTTCAAACATTTTTTGACATGTGACATGATACATTTTCGTTAGTTGTACTGTATTTTTCAACATACCTATTGATGTTCATGCATGTTGTTCGTGCTATAACTTGTATTTCTTGCTATAACTTGTATTTAAAGGGGTGGTTTACTGCTTTTTTTCTTTGCATGATTGTGTTTATGGGGTGCAATATAACATGTATTCGTGGTTTTTCTTTTTTTAAAAGTCTTATTTTTCATAAATTTCACCTTTATTGTAAGCCTCTTTCTCCTCTGTTATTTGAACGCCCGGTTTACATCCTGAGTCTTTGAAACCACTCCCTCAGAAACAGGCAATGGGCTCAGATTGGTTAGTTTGGGCCGGTGTGTTGTAATTGGCTAAACTGCGTTGCGCACGTTGTCCGGAACCGCCACGCCCCTTACCTTATGTGCTCGGTTAATGTAAATAATGGAGTCGATACTGCCGTATCAGTTTGAGCCCGAATCAGAACCTCGCCAAACACGGCTGTTACAAAACGTTTCTGAATGGCATGTTTTTGAATTATTATTATTCTATTCTTCTATTATTACATAAGAAGTTTGATACCCTGTTATACTTGAAAATGCTACTGCTGCTTGTTAGCTTTTTGAGATACGTTTTTATCTTGATTAAACATTTAATACAAATGATTACATGAGCAATACAGTTTTTTAAAGTTATTGTTTTATCGATATAATGAACAACCGTTTAGCTATTAACAAAACTTAGTTTACTCTGTGTATCGTTTTCTTTAGGTGTACATGGCTACTAAACAAACACTGTTGACATTGATCACGTTCATGATCAAATCGAAAAAATTACGTCATAAAGTAGCTATACATGGCTACATTTACGAAATCTATATGATTACAAATTCAGGTCCAAAATGTTTGTACCCGTTTGCCATAGAAACACGAAATAGCATAACCAAGTGACTATAAAGCCAGCGCTGGCATTTGTTTACGTCCTTGATAAAACAAAACCATTACGTCTAAAATTATACAAATACATTTAAAATGATTAAGTCTTACTTACAGGTTGTGACCCAACAACTGCTGCCTCTGGTTTTAACGTTGGAACAGCTTCAGGTTTTAGCAACAGTTTCTTGTGGAATCCGGTATTGATTTGTTGGAGATTCAGGAAGCTGTCTTCAGTGAAATGTGCCGCACAAAGAGCTAAACTACGATTGTAATTGTCAGAAACATTATCAAACATAAATTGTATCCATTGTTGACGAACTACAGCGTCCATAGGAAGCCCTAACAGTTGGGTGAAAATAACACTCTTGACGGCATGGCTAGCTCTCCCCTGTAACTCTTCCTCTTCAGCAAAGACGCAGAAATAATGCCATGCCCTTTTTTGCGTATTCCGGTGGGAGGGTTGATGGGTTAGTTACGTCTAAAACCCATTGTAGTCCCAATCGAGTCGTTTTTGTAGGCATTTACACTTCCTGATTTTTAAACGACGATATCTCTGCTTACATTGAACTTTCAGCACTGCAACTTTGCAGATAATGTTCATGCACCAACAGCAACATTACACACTATTTAAAATGAAAAAAGTGAAATCGCAATCAACCACCCCTTTAAGTAGAAGAAAGGCTCCAAATCTGTGCTGCTTCTTGAACTGAAACGCTACATCAATTCCACGTCACATTTAAGAGGGTCAAAACACCATTTATCATTTTAATTTTGTGATAAAATGTTTGGTGGTTGGCTGCAGATTTGGGAGGTTCTGGTTAATGAGGGGCAGAAGTGAGACTGGAGATAGAGAGACCTGCAAATGACGCAGGAGATATTGTGGCAGCCTAAGAAGTCCAGAGTTCCACTGTGCATCGATAATTTATGGTAAGTGTAGATGTGAAGGATAGGGATGATTCAGCAATGATAGATATAAAAAAAAAACCATTCAGTTCTTTGCATCTGTTTGGGCAGACTGAACAGATAACCTTGGTGAGCTGATGTAGGTAGGGGAGAAATGGGGCAGGCACCTATTGCGGAGGCAGCCTCACATTAGGTTCTGTGCTTGTGTAAGGACAGAGGTATGCAAAAACACCACAAGAGCGGTTCCCAGTGGGAGAGGCAGTGGGGGCCACTCCGGAAACAGCTGGGAAGGAGGCAGGAGGAAAATTAAGAGAGGAAAAGTGATAATGTCTCACAAGGTTGAAGGAAGATAAAGATGATAAAGTTTCAAAAGTCTTTAATAATCCACTTAAAAGGCAATCCAAACAGGCATGCAAACAAAACACTACCGTAGACATGACCAGACAACTGGGTACTGAAAAGATTGCAACTTAAATACAAAGCAAATGAGGGTAATGATGATTAACACCTGTGCAGATTAAATGAATCTCCATGACAACTGAAGAGTGACAGGAAACTGAACAAAAGAACACATGTGAATGGAATTCAACTAAAAGTCCATGAAAATGAAACTAACTTAACAGAATCATGGAAGGCGCGACCAGGTGGTCGAGAGTCAAAGCACAGCATGGATGACAGTCCACGGCGGAGTCGCTGGAGGGCGGAGACATGTTACGGTGGCCGACGACATTCGGGCGATAACGACCAACTGAGAAGGAGTCGATGGATCCCAGGGTGTAGACGAAGAGCCGATGGTACAGAACACCGCTGGCACTTGGAGACCAAGGCGGAGTCGCAGTGACGAGCCTCTGAGGTGTAGCCAGTGTCCCGGAGGACTAAGGCGGAGCCAGTGTGACTGAGACAGACCTGGAGGGAAGGAGGAACCTGTTGAAGCCATTGGGGTGGAGAAATGGATTGCAATCCGTGGCATAGGTAGAGTAATGACTAACCAAGGTGGAGCCGGTGGGACAAGGGAAACCGTGGAGCCACAAGATCGAGGGTCTCTGTTGGAGCCGACAGGTTGATGGGCCGAGGTGGAGCGAAGGGATCAGAGGCAGAGCCAAAGGATCCTCTCGCTTAGGTGAGGCTGGTGATTAAACGACCTGAGGCTTCACGTCACAGCAAGGCGTCATCAGTTGACGCATGGCTGGAAGACTGGCTGAGCTCTGAGTTGAGGGTATGAGAGGGAAGCTGGAAAAGATCAATGGCGGTAGTTCATAGTCCATAAGAGTAAACGATACAATATCAATGCTGTCTTGAAACAGTGATGATGAAGAACAGACAATTGATTCATGGTGGGAGGCAGAACCTCAGTGTCCCAGTCTATCAGCCAGTCCTGCGTGTCCAATTCCACCAGAATTCCCTCTTCCACAGATGTCACTGGCTCACACCCCTGGTCAGGCTCACTCTGGGGCTTCGGCTCTGAATGGTCGGCGCTGTCCTTTAACAGGCTCTGGCTCACACATCAGCTAACGCTCTCTGTCTGCGGGGGGCTCAAGTGAAATCTCCTCGTTTGAGGGTGGTGGTGGGCTGTGCTCTGGGTCTGGCTGTGAGACGTCTGCAAGATGGGGCTGAACGTTGATGTTATCATTGACATCCACTTCACTGTGAGCACGGATCCATTTACTCACAGCGCAAATTTGATGTAGTCCCTCAGCACAGATCTCCCTGTGGCATGATGAAGTGAATGTCGTCATCCAGTCCACATCGAAATCCCTTCATCAGGCAGACATCATCACAGTGGGCACTGTGCCAGGTGTTGAGAAACTCCTCCACCTAGTCCTTCAGGGTACGACCATTCTAAAAAAAATAATCTCCATATTCCCTCCAAGGGGAAACATTGATGAATGCTAAGTCCATTATCTGTCTTGGTCCGGGATGATGATGATTCAAAAGTCTTTAATAATCCACTTAAAAGGCAATCCAAACAGACAGGCAAACAAAACACTACAACTTAAATTCAAAGCAATGAGGGTAATGATGATTAACACTTGTGCAGATTAAATTAATCTCCATGACAACTAAAGAGTGGCGGGAAACTGAACAAAGGAACACATGTGACTGAAAAGAACAAACTAAAAGTCCATGAAAATGAAAACAGAACCGTGACAGATGGGTGTGTTTGGGTGAGGCTAAGTAAATCTACGGTGGGTAGAAGGTGAGGCTGAACGGTAGAACTTATGTTAGTTGCCATGACAACTAGACAAGCCCTACAGATATATCCCCTGTGAAATACTCGTCGACACAACAGCCATCGGCACAGATCAGCACAGACCCCTATTGACAGCTTCAACAATGGGATGAAATGTCAAGTCAGGTCACCTTGATTTATATAGCTCGTTTAACAATATAGATTATTTCAAAGCAGCTTTACAGTGATAATAGGAAATTAAAGTAAAAAGGGTTGGCTTTACAGCAGCTCTAGAATAATGTTATTGTCCAGCTAAAGTTAATTTTGATTGATTCACTTCCGTTGTCGTCGTGTCCAGGCGCAGGTCCTTCATCAGATCTGGATAAGACCTGGATACAGCAGACTGCGGTAAACCTCGGGATAAACAGAAAGACTAAATTAGCGTAGACGCCATTCTTCTTATGATGTAACGAGTACATCAGGATTTATAGGAAATGTTCCCGGTTCCGACTTACTATGCAGCCTAACATTGAATTATAGAAGTCTATAGTGTGTTATGTGTATGCTAGGTCAAAGAGATGTGTGATTTAGTCTAGATTTAAACTGACAGAGTGTATCTGCTTCCAGGACAATGTTAGGAAGACTTGGTGCTAAATAGGAAAAGGATCTATCGCCAGCAGTCGATTTTGATATTCTATAGGTATTATCAACTGGTCGGAATTTTGAGATCGCATTAGACGAATGATGAATGATACAATCTGAAATGTAATGCAGTCTCGGATCATAATCCCACCATGTTCATCCATTGGCTGGAGGAGAATTGCCCCCCCCCCCCCCCCCCCCCCCCCGCCCATCTGAGCCTGGTTCTTCCAAGGTTTTTTCCCGCATTTTTGTCACCGATAGAGTTTGGGTTCCTTGCCACTCCCTCTGACTTGATTAGTTTGGGACACATAATATTCAGCAATATTATTGATTTGACACTATTGGATGAGAACTGAACTGAGCTGGATGATGATATCACTGTTTTCTACAGAGCTGTTTTATAGCTTTATTGATAACTAATAATATAACTAACTAATTACTAATTTCATTATATTTGATTATCTTTAAACAGTTATTGAATGGAACTGAATCAACACTGAAGTGACTGAACTGTCTTTTTAGAGCTGCTTAACTGCAGAATTGAACTCTGTTTACATAATTGAATCATTATTCTCCTGTTTTATCCCTGTAAAGCTGCTTTGAAACAATCTGTATTCTATAAAGCGTTAAATAAATAAATATGACTTGACTTGATCATGTCTTGAAAATGACTTGAAAATGTAGGGTGGATACTGGCAGACAAGAGAGTTAAGGGTATTAGGGTGTTTCATTTACCTGGCTGTATATTAATAGAATGAATGGTTAACGCCGATATAGTTGCGTACCCAACACAACCAACCCAGCCTGTACTATCAGGCATGAACAATAATAATAATAATAATAATACGTTTTATTTAACCCTTGTGCACTGTTCGAATTCACACCCCGTCTGGTCCGGGTCAAATTGACCCTAATTGGATTCAATACAATTCCTCAAAAATTACACTATGAAAAACAACAAAGATTTAGATATAAACTGTAAACTTTTAATATCAACATTTGTCAAACATTACAAAACAATTATATCTTAAAATATGATTCATGAAAATGTTTTTTAACCATTTTTTAAAACAGTTTTATTTTGACAAAATTTGAAAATAAACAGTATACTGACTTTTTTGCATATATTTTACATTTTAATTTTTTTACATTTTTTTTCTTCATTTTATGCTTTGAACATCATAACTGAACAATTAAATTTAGATGTATAATGAAAATGTTTAATTTTCCTAAGTTAACTTTCACTAGTTTCCTAAGACCTAGTTCCCTATAGTTTCCCTAGTTTCATTCATTTTCTGTATCTTCAACAACTTTTTCCTCAATCTCTGAAGCATCCTCTAAATCTGAAGCATCATCTAACTCTGAAACATTTTCATCTGTATCAGTATCACAATCAAAAACCGGTGAAATTACTTATTTTACTGTTAATCTTTGGGAGCTATTTTTCCTGCTTTCTATGTCGAAGTTTCGTGCCACAATAAGCAAATATGTGAGAAAGCTCATTATTCACACACAGGGGAGTGAGAAACCAAACATAACAAAAACATACATATAATAAATGTTTTTTATAAATGTTTTGGATCTGTGAAGCTGCCTTTGGAAATCCTACATAAAAGTTTTGGTTCAAAGCTAGGTATTTCAGATCTTGAATATAGAAATGAGAGCTTATTTTACTATCTGTGTCAGACAAAGAATTTCATCTATAATTTGCAAATAATTCTGAACACTGTGATTTTAGCTTTTTCAAGTGTGTTTGGTTAGAGCACTTTTAGTACACTTGCACGTTAGAACTGGAGTTGAAGTGCCCTGACATACAGAAAATAATGTTTTTATTTTGTGTCTGTACAGTTGCTTTTGAATGGCTGCCTATGAGGGTCAAATTGACCCGGGAACATCACGAACGTAACAGTAATTTTGTTTGTATATGTCAAAACACATCAGCATGTTGAAACTTTGCATGCATGTTCATCATGATAAATGAGAAAAAGTCACAAAATATCAAGAAAAAAAACAAATGTTAACCAGTATTTCCAACAACTAGAAAATCGAAACGGGTCAAATTGACCCGGAACATAACACAAGGGTTTAATTATTTATTTGTATTTATATAGAGCCTTTCCAGTGCTCAAGGACGCTTTACAATGTGCATGCAACAACGAAAGGATAACACCAATTGAGTAGACAATGATGACAAACAATAGTAAGTAGGTTAGTGTAACAAGAATACAGAACAGTAAACCCAGACAGCAACATAGTGTCGGCCCAGATCTGGTCCACATCCACATCCAGAACACATGGAATCCACACTTACCAGATGCGGGCCGCACAAAGAGAAGCCCAGAGTCAGAAGATCGTAGTGAGCGAGTTGGGGTGTAGGGGAGGAGCAGTTAACAACGATGGTGGGAGCCAAGCCATGCAAAGATGAGCAGGAGAATGTGTGTTTAATACGATAGGCCACTGGAAAGCAGTGGAGATCATGCAAAATTGGGGTGATGTGAGCAGAACACTCGATATGGGTAACTATTTTAGCAGATGAGTTTTGAATATATTGTAATCTGGAAATGGAGCTGGCGGGTAAACCAATGAAAAGGGAATTACAGTAATCAAGACATGATGAGACAAATACATGGGTTTCACAATGCATATGACAAACACTTATGAAGGGACGGAGCTGGGCAATGCAACGTAGTTGAAAGAATGCAGATTTAGTGATTGAGTCAATATGAGCCTGAAAGGAGAGAAAGAAGTCGAAAATAACACCAGTACTTGAGGGTTTTATGTGAGTAATAGCAAGGAGAAATCAGTAGGAATATTGCTAGCGAGTGATGGAGTTCCAATAAAAATGTTCTCAGTTTTGTCCATGTTTAGTTTCAAAAGTCAACTCTCTTTTTGGGGAGTTTGCAAAACCATATGAGAGGGTTTGCAATGTGATGGTCTTATAATCATCATTGAATCAGCTTCACCAAAAAGACCAGGAAAGCTTGGTGAACCACAATCATTATTATTTATTTTTTTACACAAATGTTTATTAAAAATGCAAGATCATTTTTTTTATTATTATTTTCATATATGATAACTATTTGAAATATTTGTACATTTCTTTCTACATATTTCTATTCTGTAGACCATTTTGGCAAATTTGAGTCCAGCTTTGAGTTTTTAAAATATTTTTGCTTTCATGCCATCTTGTGGTCAGTGTGCATAATTAATAAAAAATGGTTACAAGCACGCCAGTTCATCATTAACTGTAACAGAGCTTATTATTTTGTGTTATTCATATTGCATTGATTTAGAACTGATTACAATCCTTATATTTAACTGAACAACACATAAATAATTATTATTATTAATACAATTAGTCTTAAGTGCGTCTGTCACATTTATGGTAGTTAGGTTTAAATGTGCCAACAATTTTACAAATAAATTTAATTTATATTTTATTACATTAAAAAGGTTACTTTTTTTCTTAATACAATTCTGGTTGTTCTATAAATTGTTTTGTCAGATAGACAGTTATGGAGCAATGATATGCATTTTAATAAGAATAAAAAATAAAACTACAGTGAGAGAACAACATTTCCGGATTTTATTATTCTATTCTCATGGATGTGTGAATTAAAATGACTAATATTTCTTAGAGACCTCAGTATTTTTCCTGTGTTGACACTGGAAAGTTTTGGCAATCCCCCTGGCCCCACTGTTAAACCGCTGAAGTGTCTGAAGATAGATGTAATTCCTCACCTAAGTGAGTGGAATTTTCACATGAGAGAGGACAACACAGCTTTGACCTACTGGGTGCAGAATCACATATAAAAGTCCTGGAAAAAAGGTGCAATGACGTCATGAGGTGCAAGCCATCTCAGAAGAAGGGTCTAGATCCATAAAAGTTCAACACTTAGTTTAATGCTGAAAGTAAGCCTTATGACAAGGGACAAGATGCCTGTAAAATGTTTTAAATAAGATTATTTATGAAGATAGATTTCATATTTTTTAATTGACACAATTGACTATATTGATGTTATTAAAAAAATTGACATGTGAGAAAATTGACAAATTGACATTGACATTATGCACGCTTTAACCATATATTATATGCATTGTTACATGCATTTTTTTCTCTCTATTTGTTCTATATTTGACATAAAATAGCTCCAGTAACAAAGATAAAAAAAAAAATATATTGCCATATGTACAGTGGACAATGGGTGATCTTCAAAAGTATTCATGTCTCTTTTATCAATTTACATCAATTGTAAATTGTAAAAACTCTCTACAGGTTCCAATATCAATGTTCATATCAATTTTTTCAAACTCTGTTAGACTAAGTTTATCTTTAAACCACATTCCCACAGTTTCACAGACAAGGCTTAAGCCTTTAGTCCCAGACTTAAATTGTTTTAACTAAGGGCAACTCTTATAAATCATGTTAATAAAAGCTACTTTTTAATATCCTAAAGGAACTAAGGCCCAGAGGTGGGAGTAAGTCACACATGTTCAAGTCACAAGCAAGTCTCAAGTCTTAACCTTCGAGTCTCAAGCAAGTCCAAGTCAATTTTTTATAAAAGCAAGCAAGTCAAGTCAAGTCGTAGCTTGGGTCACAAGTCACTGGCAAGTCATACAAACGTTTGATGATTTCATTGAATTTATATATTAAAATAAGTTAAAACTACAGAAGTTGTGGACTGTTTTTTTAAATATACATTTCCACATACAGCTGAGTCGTTAATACAATAAAAATCAAAAACAAATACAATTTCAAACTATATAGCCTAAAATGTAAAAGTTACTGAAATTAGGCCAACATTAAAGCATGAAAAAATAAATATGCCTCAAACATTGCAGAAGACCATTAAAAGGTATAACAATTCACAATTCAAGTATAATGGTTCCTATGCCACCAAATGGCATTCTTCAAACTGGCATCCCCTTTATACAAGTTATATATTTTTAATTATGAAGTTAAAACCGCCAATAGGTGGCGCCAAATCACCGTATTAATGTACGAGTCATAGAATCATTCATTTAACTTATGTTCAAAACGGCAGATTCGTTCTGGAACTAAGCAACTACACTGTAAAAAAAGTTAACTCATTATTTTGAGTTATCTTTTTGCATGGGTTTTTTTTTTGTTTAACTAACTTATTTCGATAAGTTGAGGACAAGAAAACTTAAAATTTCTTGTTGTCTGGACAATCTAGTTAAAAAAATAAGTTGAAATAACTAAATTGCTAAAATATTTTTTACAGTGTAGGTCACATAATCACAAAAACGCATAACTCTTTCTGTGGCTTGTTTGGAACTATTGCCATTGGAGAAATAGAGCAAAAACAGAGAATATTTGGAATATTATCACAATATTCACTCTTTGTTTACTGAACTGTTTTATAAAATTATCACATTTGCAATCGCACCAATATTCTGGAAATATTTTTTTAATATCATATGTTATTATTATGAAAATAACTAGGGCAATTTTTCCACCATTTGAATTTTGGGTGCATATTAATTCTGCTGCCATTTTTTGCCATCAACCCCCTGATAACATCTAACCCTGCTTTAAGAGAAACATAAACGACAAAACTAACAGTTTTCTTTGTTGTTTTTCGTCAATGGAAAGAACGACATATTTGGCTTTAAAGCATGATTTAAAAAGAAATGTGGCAAATGTTATAGCTACAAAACATATGCCATCATTAATTATCATTTGAATATTGACAACATTAAGCTACATTTGAAAACGTGTATAAAGAGCCATGCTATTTTGAGCAATATTCTCTCTAGATTTTAAGATAGTCAAATTAACAAACAGGTTAGACAAGCCATAACTTAAGACGTGAATGAAGTTCGACTGTTCCGAGGTTGTGATGGTCGTCCGATATCTTGCCAGTTATTATGCGTACAGCAAATCTTCTTGTATGAATATGGTCAATTTCTAGTGTTTATATCCAAAAAGAAACGATGCTGGGAGATGTTTTTGTATTTAGCGCGCTCACCGCGATGTATGTTTTTTCTGGGCTCGTGCAGCGTCACGCAATCGCGCAGAATCTGATGACTGACGTCAATGGTTCCGTTGCTTTCATTTTGTTCATCAATTGATGTTGCGATGATTTATATAAAAATGTATATCGAGTCATTCTCGAGTCATACAGTTCAAGTCAAGTCAAGTCTCAAGTCATTGGATCTCAAGTCAAAGTCAAGTCAATTCATTTTCTTAATTTAGTCAAGCAAGTCTCAAGTCCTTAAATTTGCGGCTCGAGTCTGACTCGAGTCAAGTCATGTGACTCGAGTCCCCCATCTCTGCTAAGGCCTAATCTAAACCCTGTTTGTGAAACCAGGTCTTTAACTCACTAAACTTGCTGCAAGAAAAAAATCAGGTTGTTAAATAAATTGACAGAAATGTGTTTAATAAACCAATTTGAAGAGCATTTACATTTTTATCAATGCTGAATTCAAATCCAAAAATATAAACATTAATACTTTTTACAAAAGGTTTTCTTCACAATTGTGCACATATAGTATCCTTCATAAGAAGACAAAATAAATAAGCATTATGTACAATATGCTTTAAAATAATAACTTGCATATTTAAAACCCCCACATGACTAACTTTCTGAATTAGCAGGACTGTAAACATGTTTACAATTACAGTTTTGAAGAAAGAAAGATATATTTCGGTTAGGTCTTAATAAGGCTTTAGTTTTGAATGTAAAGCATTCAAATCTCAAAATTAGTTTTGTATCATGTAATGCATGCAAATAACGCTAACTTGAGTCAATTCCCCTGCAAAAAAACAGTTGATCTAATATTTGCGTCAAAAGCTATTGCATAAAAGCAATGATAGTTCAGCTGTACACAGCTTTGATTTACTCCGTAGGGTCAACTTCCTATAAGGAGGATGGTGTTACTTGGGTCCAGGCTGTAGGAAGGCGTACATGGGCTGAAGTGTCATATTGTGAAGCCTCGTGCACTTCAGTCACAGCCGTGGAGTCATATACCTGAGAGCCAGAAGAGGGCGCTGTGACTGGGGGAGCCAGGCTGCTATAGTGACTGGCAGAGCCGCGGAGAAACTGGGAGCCCAGACTGCTGGCCTGAGACACTGGGGTCAAAGTTGAGTTCCCTACAGACCACAAGCTGGTGTACTGACTGCAAACAGGATACAAAACAACCAAAAGGAAAACATTATTGGTCAGATTAGCAGTTTTCAATCTGGAAACACTCAGAGGTCTGCTTTTAAAAACTGTAATGTGAAAAGGTTTACACATGATGTTACATTACTCAAATTATGTCTTGAAAGAATTTGGAAAATGCATATTGAGACATAGTTGAGATCTCTAATAAAACTCACATGTAAGATCATTGGTGTTTTTTATTTTCTCTAGAGAAAGAAAGAAAATGTAAGCCAAAACCTCCAGTTAATCTCACCGCTGTTTAGGAGAAACAACTGCGACATTAAATTAGCCCATGATTTACTCACCGTCAAGTCATCCTAAGGTGTATATGACATTATTCTTTCAGACGAATACAATTGGGAGTTATATATTAAAAAATGTCCTGGGTCTTCCAAGCTTTATAATGGCAGTGAATTGCTGTTTCTGTTTTGAAGTCCATAAAAGTGCCTCTATCCATCATAAAAGTGCTCCACACAGCTCTGAAGGGATAATAAAGGCTTTCTGAAGTGAAGCGATGCGTTTGTGTAAGAAAAATATTCATATTTAAAACTTTATGAAGTAAAATAACTAGCTTCTGGCCAAACAAACATAAAGATTTTACTTAAGTCTAAGTGCATCTTATGCGAGTAATGCGATGTACTGCTGATATTTACACTACGCCACTTCTGATGTCATGAGTTGCACTTTAGGCGTTAGTAGACTGTGTATGGAATTTTACTTTGTAACGTGTTAAATATGAATATTTTTCTTACACAAACGCATCACTTTGCTTCAGAAGGCCTTTATTATCCCCCCGGAGCCGTGTGGAGCACTTTTATGATGGATAGATGCACTTTTATGGACTTCAAAACAGAAACAGCAATTCACTGCCATTATAAAGCTTGGAAGAGCCAGGACATTTTTTAATATAACTCCGATTGTATTTGTCTGAAGGAAGAATGTCATATACAACTTGAGGGTGAATAAATCATGGGCTAATTTTCATTTTTGGGTGAACTATCCCTTTAAAGAGATCGTGTTTGTAATTTGACTTTCTTATGTGGATGTTTAAGAGCTGAAGGAAGAAACTAGAAAAATGATGTAGTGTGTTGTTAATTACTTCATAAATAAAAACCACTTGGTTACAAGTAAGTAGTAGTGAAAGGGTGTGATTCATTCTCACCCAGAGTTTGAGTTTGGGGGAGAGCCGTGGGCCATTGGGAGCACACCGGAGTGGGAGGACAACTGCAGACTGGACCAGTTATCATGAGACGGCAACATGGAGAGACAGGTTGAGCTTTCAGAGTAGCCAGCTGCAATATAAACAACACAGTCACATGATCAGTTTCAAATCTGCTCGGTCAATAGCTTTGGAAATCTCTCTTCTACACCTGGAGGTGATGTGACTGAGCGTTCAAGCATTCCACCACCAAAGTTCCTCTGTTTATGAGCGTGAACTCAAACACAAGCAGCAGGAATGTCAGACACTCTGCGGTCAGTACTAGCTTGAGTGGCTCATTAAAGGAACAGTTCAGGCTAAGAAGGAAATTCTCATTATAACCCTCATTAAACAAGATTAAAGGGATAGTTCACCCAAAAATGAAAATTATCCCATAATTCACTCACCCTCAAGCCATCCTAGGTGTATATGGCATTCTTCTTTCAGCTAAACACAGTCGGAGTTATATAAAAGATAAAAATATCCTGGCTCTTCCAAGCCTTATAATAGGAGTGAATAGTAAATGAGATTTTGAAGCCCAAAAAAAGCACGTCCATCCATCATAAAAGTAATCCATACGGCACCAGAGGGTTAATAAAGGCCTTCTGAAGTGACATGATGCGTTTTCAAGAAAAATATCCATAATCTTCTTCTAGTAACGGCCGAGTCGAGTTCTGGCCGAAGAGCGACCTCTGACCTGACGCATGACGAACTCGGAAGCACAGAGCAAAACGAAAGACCAGTCACGAATTAGAAGTTTAAAATGAGAATGTTTAAAGAGAAATGTGGGAGGAGCTTGAGTTTGTAGCCCAGGCCTGTTTGAATCGCACTCGACTCTCTCGTGAATGTGCGACGTTACCGGAAGCTACACTTTATAAAGTTATAATTTTGGATTTTTTTCTAACAAAAACGCATCATGTCGCTTCAGAAGGCCTTAATTAAACACCTGGGGCCTCATGTACAAAGACTTGCGTTGAATTCATACTAAAACATTGCGTACGGACAAAGCTGTAAATGTGCGTAAGCACAAAAAAAAACAGATGTATGAATCTCTGCGTACGAAGGATCCCACGCATATTCTCTTTGTACATCCCAATTGACGTAAAATTTAGCGCACATGCACGAGCACAACGCCCCACCCTTAATTAAATACATTTAAATATGGTAATGAGCCCACTTTGGCAAAAGAAAGCAGTAAGAAAATGGCTAAAGCAAGCGGCAAGAAACGAAACTTTACAGAAAGTGATTTGGAGGTGTTACTATCGGAGGTAGAAACGAGAAAAAATATTTTATGTGGAACTTTGTACTCCAGAATTAATAACAAAAGGAAAAAAATATGAGTGTGAGAGTCTGGCTGATGCCGTCAATGCGTTGGATCTGTAAGTCGCTGTAAATTACCTTATAAATGGTCTGATCCCAGCAAGCAATAGCCGTCATTTCAACGTCTCGGTTAAATATAGACCCGATATAGTCCGGCTATGTGTAGCCCACTTCTAGCCAAAATAACATTGAATCTGGTTAAATGTATTTTTTTCCAAAATAACTTGAAAAATGCATGATATTCCATCATGTAAGCAAAGTCAACTGTGATTACAAGGTGTTTGGTTTCATTTCTTTGACATGTTCTATGTGTAGGCTGTGCGTAGACACGATCTAGCTCATATATCAGCCGGCTATTTGTAGCCCACTTATAGTCGAAACTGATTCATTGTAGTTTTAATTAATTGTTGGACAGGCAACGCACGAGATGGTTGATATCCCATCATGTTCGCATTGGTAATATCTACAAGGTGTAGGGTTGCCACCTTAAATACCAAAAAATAAGGGACGCCTGACGGGGGGGGGGTGTGTGTGTGTGTGTGTGTGTGTGTGTGTGTGTGTGTGTGTGTGTGTGTGTGTGTGTGTGTGTGTGTGTGTGTGTGTGTGTTGTGTGTGTGTGTGTAAATCTCTGAAATAATTTTGAAATGTCAGAATCTTTTATGACAATGTCAAAATAGAATATTTTCAAAACATCGGAAATGTCCATTTTCAAAACGAGCAATTATGAGCAAAACCCATTAATACAAATACTTTTATTATAAACTATAGTTATGTAAATAATTGTAATAATCTATTTATACTTACTTATAATGACATAGGTGTAGGCTATAAATAGTTTACATTTACTTTTTTTAACATAACAAAAACAATTAGATAAAACAATCAATATTCCCCCAGGAAGCGATTTATTTAATGATGAAGTCCATGATTTATTAGACGTGAAATTAATTATAAGATAATCTTAAAATTAAAGATTAATCATCAGACGAGTGTCATTCATTAGTCGCCTTGCTTAAGTAAATTGTAATTTCCTTGCTTTACCCCAGTCTTAATGTAATTTAGTCTCACCATCTCACCATAAATGCATTTAATTAAATAGCCTACTACTATTCTTGTCTACAGTCATCTTTTTTATTTAATTTAAATGCATTTATGATGAAATCACTACATTTTCATGTCAATTGGTGTTCATTTTGACCACAAACTATGCGCTGTCACTTTAATTCAGCGTTTGAAGCACAGCAAAAATAGACTCGTTGCGGAAACGGGCATCAGGAGCTAAAGTATCAACTCTCTGCCAAAAGACTCGCCCTCCTCTCTGATTGGCCCTGAACCTGTGATGGTATTAAACAAACCAATCAAACCAACAATGGCAGCGAGTATTACCCAATCAAGGGTAGAATAGGACGAGTCTTCACAGAATACGGGTGGAATGATTCGCATGGGATGATGCGTTTAAGACAACACGGAAATACGCTTTTTATTCCACAAATACGGGACGATTCCGTATTTTAAGGGACGGGTGGCAACCCTAACAAGGTGCCAGTGTAATTTCATGACATTGTCGATCTGTAGTCACGATTTAGCTTTGAATTGGACGGGCTACGTGCAGTCTGATCCAGGCAATCAGTGGTCTATGTTTAACGGCTTGGCTATAGCCAAAATAGTCTTAAAATTGTTTACATGTTTTTCGCCCACACAGCTTCATGTTTGCTGCCACACATTCATAAAACAAATCTATGATATTATTTGACGTTCTTTATTTTAAATTAAATAAAAATGCAATTACATTTCTCAACCGCTAGATGGCAACGAGACTTGATAGTCGCGATCGCGCGATAAATACATTCCCAGCATTTTTTGAAACAGTAAACGAGTCAGAGCCGTTCAGGGGGCGGACCAAGATGGCCGAGTAGGTAGACGCTTACTGTCGAGCTGTGCAACCGAAAACTTTGAATACGGTTAAAAACAACCTTTCTGTTCGGACCTTATAATCATTTATAGTGCTTAACGCTAAAGGAACTTTGTGAAGAGGATTTAACCGTTGAGATGTCGACCCGCGACAATAAAAGACCGCTGAAAAACGCAAAAGCAAAGTTGACAATGCCAACAGGTGATGCTAGCCACGCCGCCTCAGGAAGAAACCCTCTAATTGATAACATTCATGACTACACGACTGGCTCGGTGACTTTGCCAGTAGTGGAGGAACTTATGGAAGAATTTCCTCCTCTGCCCCTGTCACCCAGACAATCTCCAGCTCCAAAAAAACCGATGCTTTCTTCCAAGGTAGAAGACATAGATGTCGTCGCTTCTCTGTCGAAACTAATTAATGAAAGAATGGATGAGCTGGCGTTGCAGCTAGATGGTGTTAAAAAAACTGTGGACTTCGCGTGTGAGGAAATAAAGGATGTGAAAAAACGAGTGGGCACTCTAGAAAACAGGATGACTAAAGAGGAGAGTCGCATGGACACACACCAGCAACAGATCTTCGACTTGGAACGGTACTCTCGGAGGTGGAATCTGAGGCTCCTTGGTGTCAAAGAAGATGAAAAGAACGATGTCCGCCAGATTGCCATCGAGATCTGTCAAGCCGTGTTACCTGAATGCAAAAACCGCATCCGTGATACTGTTGACACTGTGCATCGCAACGGCGCCAAGCTCCCTAACAGCAGCAAGCCCAGACCAATTCTCATTCAATTCATGTCAAGGGTGACCAGAGATAGCCTATGGAAAGCTGCAAAGACGTCGCAATTTCTCAAAGACAACCACTGGAAGTTTGCAGAGGATCTCTCAAGAGAAGATAGAGAACGACGGAACAAGTTATGGCCCATCATCGAAAAGGCGCGCAGCGAGGGCAAGAAAGCTTACTACGTTGGTTGTCGTGGATTCGTTAACGGGACAGAAATCTTCCCATCTTCAGGATAGCCAAAGGTGGTAGCTTACATAGGCGATGTTCGCCCTGATTTGCTCTAAGTCGTTAAAATGTTAAACCACTATCATCACAAGGTTACTGTGGAATGTAAAATAGGAACAATTTATTTATTTTTATTTTATTTTTTTGGATTATAATATTGTTTCCTATCTAGCACTATTCTGTAGCCTACATAAGCTGAGAATCTACGTTTTGTTTATATTGTTTTTGCCAAATTGTTAGTTCATGCTGCAAAGCTCGATCCCTTTCTGAGGTAGATCATTTAAATACTTTCCTTGCCTTACACATAAAACATATTAGTTCATATTTGTTATACGTTGTTATGTCACTTTCTTTTGTTTCACTTAATGCCAGGGGGTTGAGACAAATTTGTAAACGTAAAGCCTTATTTTTGTATGCAAAAAACTTTAAATCTGATTTTTCTTTCTTTCAAGAAAGCCATTCAGTAGCTGCTGATGTAAACTTCTGGAAGTCCCAATGGGGTAATGATGCATGGTATTCGCATGGGTCAGAGAGGTCAGCTGGGGTTACAACTTTGAAAGGTCCTTTTAATGGTACTATTCTACATTCAGATTGTGATTCTTTAGGCCACTATATTTGTCTACTAATTGATCATAACCACTCTATCTTTATTGTTATTAATATTTATGGTTACAATACCAAGCCTGAAAATGATAAATTAATTGATTCTATAGATGTAAGGTTAACTTTTTGGCTCTCCAAATACCCTAGTTCATTTATCTTAATTGGAGGTGATTTTAATATTACTTTAAATAATTCAATTGATAGGTGGCCCCACGTCCCAAATTCCAGAGATAATTTAAAATTGAAAACTTTTATGGAAAAATTTAATGTAGTTGACATTTGGCGAGAAAAGTTTCCTAATATTATATCTTATACTTGGAGTAATAGTTCAGGTTCAAGGAAATCTAGAATAGATTTTTACTTAATTTCTAATAATATACCAAAAGACAATGTAACAGTCAATATCCTTACAACACCACTTACTGATCATCAGGCAATCTATATTAAGATCCAACTCTCTGCTCATAATAACAATAGATCCTCATATTGGAAATTGAACAGCTCGCTCTTAGGACATAGTGCAGTAAAATTAGAAATTAAGCGGTTAATAAAGTTATATTGGGATAAGGGTAGGAAAAATAATCTATATTCTGCTAATTGGGAACTTTTTAAATTTGAAGCAGGCAAATTTTTAAGGCAATATGGAGCTAAAATGGCTAAACTTAAGGCAGCAGCAGAAGAAAAACTAATTGTTCAAATCTCTTCAATATATCAACTACCACCAGATGGAGTATCAGAGGAGGATAAATTACATCTGAGAGAACTTCAATGTCAACTCGATGAATTATATCGTGGAAAAGATGAAGGAGCTTTTGTTAGGTCAAGAAAAAGATGGATAGAGGACGGTGAACAAAACTCCGCTTATTTCTTCCGCTTAGAAAAGCACAGATCCAAGACAAATACTATTAATCAATTGAATATAAACGGCACTGTCTCTGATGATGCCCAAAGCATCTCCCAATTTTGTTATGCCTTTTATTCAAAGCTATACGAGTCTAAGTACAATGCAGATACAGCGATTAATTTTATCAACTCTATAAATAATTTAAAAATGATAGAACACACTGATAGGGATTATTGTGACAGTCCACTTACAAAAGAAGAGGTTATTGGAGCTATTGCTCTTCTTAAAAATAATAAATCACCTGGCAACGATGGACTGGTATCAGAATTCTATAAGTCATTTTCTGATCTACTAGCACCTTTTATGTTGCAAGTATTTGTCGAAAGTATTGAAAGGAGTACTCTTCCAGCGAGTCTCACGCAAGGCCTCATCACTCTAATCCCAAAGCCTAATAAGGATCCGCTTTTTATTGACAATTGGAGACCAATATGTCTTTTAAACAATGACTATAAAATCATGGCTTTAGTGTTGGCCAGAAGAATAAAAGATGTATTAGATGATATTATAGACGAAACCCAATCTGGTTTTATGAAGAATAGGCACATCTCTAATAATCTCAGACTTGTTTTTGACATATTGGATTACTCAGATCTGATACAGGATGACTCATTTATCCTCCTCCTAGACTTCTACAAAGCCTTTGACTCTATTGAGCATGAATTCATATTTCTCTCTCTTAAAAAATTTGGCTTTGGTGATATGTTCTGTAATGCTGTCTTGGCCCTGTATTCAAATGCTAATAGCTCTGTTAGAATGAAAAATGGCACAACGTCAAGATTTAATCTTAAACGCGGGATCCGACAAGGATGCCCGATCAGCCCTTATTTGTTTTTACTTTGCATGCAAATTCTTGCCTCTCATATTTCTAATAGCGTCATGAAAGGTATTAGCATAGCAGGTAAAGATATACTCATCAGCCAACTAGCTGACGATACGACAATTTTTCTTAAGAATGCCAGTCAGGTGCCTATTGCCTTAAAAATTATTGAAGAATTTTCCACAGCTTCTGGCTTGACCTTAAATTTAAGCAAATGTCAATTATTACCTGTCAAAGACTGTAAGGATCAGAATATTTGTAAGATTCCCAGCCGAAAGGAAGCAAATTATTTAGGCTTAATCGTTTGTAAAGATGAAAAGAGAAGAATTCTATTAAACTTTCCACCGCTTATTAAAAAAACACAAACCAAATTAAATCAATGGTTGCAGAGAGACCTAACAGTAAGAGGGAGAGTCTTGCTCTCAAAAGCAGAAGGCTTGTCTCGACTAACATATGCAGCTCTTTCTGTTCATGTAGACAACAAAACTTGTAAGGATATCGATTGTATGCTATTTAACTTTCTTTGGAAGAATAGAACACATTACATCAAGAAAAATGTCATAATGAATAGCTATGAACATGGTGGGCTAAATGTGTTAGACTTTAATACTCTAAACAATACTTTTAAAATCAACTGGGCCAAACAATTTCTTAAAAATCCTGTTTCCATTTGGAATTTTATTCCTAACTTTATATTTTCTAGATTTGGTGGTTTGAGTTTCATATTAGGTTGCAATTACAATGTAGACAAAATACCAGAAAAGCTTTCTTTATTTCACAAACAAGTTTTGTTAGCATGGTTGCTCATATATAAGCACAACTTTTCTCCCCATAAATATATTATATGGAACAATCGGGATATTCTGTATAAGAACAAGTCATTATTTTTTTCTAACTGGATTGAGAAACAGATTATTTTAGTGTTTCAACTGTTTAATAGTGATGGACAACTTATGTCTTATTCAGAATTTTTAAACACCTATAAGTTTCCAGCCACACCGAAAGAATATGCAATAGTATATGATGCTATACCTTCTGGTGTCAAAATACTATTTAGAAGTGTTGATTTTAGTTGCTCTTCTGTTCCTTTCTATAATCCAATCGATTCAGATATAGGTAAAACTTGTCTGACCTCTGCTAAAAATAACAATAAATATGTACGGTCTTTGTTTCAGAAAGAAGTGATATCTGTCCCATATGTTGTTTCATACTGGAATTCTTTTGTAAATGATATAAACTGGAGAAAAGTATGGACAATTCCCAATAAGTTTTTTGTCACAAATAAGGTCAAAGAAATTTCTTTCAAAATTATCCATAAGTACTACCCTGCTAACCACTATATGACGAAATTCAAAAGGGACATTGATGTGAACTGTTCCTTTTGCGGAAATCACCCTGAGACCACCCAGCACTTGTTTTGGATCTGCACACACTCCACAACCTTCTGGAAGGACTTCTGCAGCTTTATTAGGAAAGGACTTTACTTTGAAGTGGGAAAATGTTGTGTTTTGTTTTTTTAGAAAACAAACTAAAGAAGATATGTTCTTTATTATAAATTTATTAATTGTGCAAGCTAAATTCTATATCCACAAATGCAAATATAAAAACAAAAACCAGCCTTTAAACATTTTTATTGTGATATGTTATCATATATAAAATTAATTAGTGGTTCTTTGAACAAAAAGGCTATGAAAACTAGAAATATTTGTATAGCTTACAATTTGTTTGATTGTATATGATGCCTATCCCCCTGGCAAGGGTATTATTAAGTTGTATGTTTTGTATACTTTGTATACTATTGTTTACGTTTGAGCAATAAAAAAAAAAAAAAAAAAAAAAAAGAGTCAGAGCCGTTCAGAGCATTGCATTCAGAAGTCGGTCGAAGAGAACAAGCAAAAGACATTCCTACTTTTGTCTTGTAAGTATCTGTGTTTTCGTTTTGACATGTGCTAATTTTTAGCTAAATTATTTGTTATGTGTTGTTGCAATCGTGACATTTTAGTGGGTAACAGTGTATGCACGTGTAGGCTACTGTATGTTTCCATGTGCCCTTAAACTCGAATTATCTGAATCCAAACCTATTATAAAGTGTTATGAAAGCCCCAAATATATGTTACTCTTTTCTTTAGATCATTATGATATGAAAAGCATTTCCTCACTAAAGCTCTCAACTTTGACAAAGTTCAACATCGATTTGAACTATAATATTGAATTTGTCTGAACAATGGCTTGTTACATACAGAGAGAGCATAAGCTAATAGAGTAGAATAATATGTGTTATTGTACAAGCACCATAAGATGAAGTTTCATTCAAAATGCCTTCATTCATTCAAGTTTGAATTCATTTTATAATACAGCATAAAAATACAAATTATTGGCTATATAAAATTAGCAATTATAAAAAGTATTTGGCAGTATATCAATAATGCAAATAGCTCAGATGTGCATTAAAACCTAAACAGAACACACACACACAGGTGAATTTATTAGTCCATGCACACTTGAGGTTAAGCTCAACAATGCTTTTCTTGTGCAATTATTTTTTTTCTTATTTGGCAGATGCCGTGATGACCAAATTCCCAGCAGCAACAGTTTTATATTTTATTATCTTAAGTTGTTGATGTTCCTTTTTTTATATAATTTTATATTGTATTTTTAATATATGATTTGGTCATTTTTCTGTTTTGATCTTTTTGTAAGTTGTTAATGTTCTTTTTCTAAATAAAACCTTTATATTTAATTTGTTTGGATGGATTGTCATTTATAAGAACCTGTTATATTTGAGTGAAAAGAATCTTTTAGCCATCATTTTGTTGTCTATTACATGTATATGTAGTTTAATAGCCGTCTAGTTGATGACTAGTCTATTCTTGGGCTACGTTTAGACGTCTATTAGATTTTCACTGACAGCCCAAATTCAGCCTTGTTTTAGCCTAGACCCATATGCACTGTCTATTAGACGTATATATGTAGTCGTTCAATAAACGTCTATTGATGACGTCTATTCGTGGGCTATGGTTAGACGTCTATTCTTGGGCTATAGTTAGACGTCTATTCTTGGGCTATAGTTAGACGTCTATTAAATTTTCACTGACAGCCCAAATTTAGCCTTATTTTAGCCTAGACGTCTGGGCTGTGTTTTGACGGCTATTAGACGTCTTTTAGACGCAAAATTGCTTGCTGGGATATAAAGGTGGACGTTAAATGGGGAACTGCTGCGCACCGAAAGTGTGGGCAGAACAGGCAGTGGTAAAGGGGTCGATGAACTTACACCCTTTGAGCAGAGAGTTGCCTCAATTATGGGTGACACTTTACTGTCTCTGGAGTATATCTGCTGCTGTGGGAGACTCGGATTTACTACAGGACTGCCACGAAGGTAACCAATTTCTCATTTGTTTTTACTTTGGTACACATAGCTTACCTATTTAATTTTAAAATGCATGCAATGTAGCTGACCAAAAGCACACCAGAGATTTTACGTATCCATTGCATTTATGGCAAATGCGTGTACCCATTAATAACAGACTCAAACAGTGGCGGTTTTACATTGAATTACACCCTGGGCGAAACCCCCTTCGAGCGGAATTATAGATCTTATATAATTTATAATTATTTTATAAATTGCAAAATAATAGCAATGCTTCCCACATGTGGTGGTGCGATGGACTTGTAGAACAATTCGTTGTGTACATTGCCTGTAAAGAGTCGCCAACGGACAAAAACTATGAGAAATGTACGTACGCCAGACATGAGATCGGCGTGAAGGAACGCACATTCTCGCGTTAATTTCACTGTTAGTACATCCGACCGTGAGCGTGAAAGCTGGTGTACGCCGTGTTTTTGTGCGTACGCAGTGTTGATACATGAGGCCCCTGGAGCAGTATGGAGCACTTTTATGGTGGATGGATGTGCTTTTTTGGACAAAATCTCAATTACTATTCACTCCCATTATATAGCTTGGAAGAGCCAGGATATTTTTTAATATCTGATTGTGTTTGGCTAAAAGAAGAAAGTCATATACACCTAGGATGGCTTGAGGGTGAGTAAATTATGGGATAGTTTTCATTTTTGGGTGAACAAACCCTTTAAAGGCCAAACCTTCAGGCTTAAAGGCTGTGATTTAATTAAATAAGTATAATACATAGACTGTAGCGCTGCGTGTTTCAGAGTGAAGAGTGTTACCATGTTTACAGTGTTTTCAGCATCTTCTAGGTTCGCTTTATTTACACATTCGCATAATTTCCAACCATTCCAAAAGATGAAATATTTTATCTGGGTACCCCTGTTATTACAGAAAGCAATGTCGTATATTCAATGTTGGGGGTAACGCAACTGTAAAGTAATGCAATACTTTTAAATTTACAAAATATCGGAGTAACTTTTTCATACAAGTAATGCAAAGTTACTCTGTTTTTCCATATAGGCTATTTACTGACACCTCTCTTGTCCCCATGTTGAGAGAAATTTGTGAGTAAGGTGCAGAGGCGTTGTGTGCGATTTATGAACACATGGTTATTGTAGTGAATAATTGCATTGAAATGTAAACTCAGAATACTATGCAAACCTACAACAATTAAATGCTACACAAAAACTACACAAATATACGTTATGCATTTATTCTCACTTTATGAAACAATGTCTTTGCTGCTGCTGACCTTTGATGATCCAATTAAACCATATTTGAATATGCTAAAGCATAAATGAGATAGACACAATCTATTTCAGAAAGTATGTTTATGTTTTCAGGAAGTATGTCTTGCAGAAGCTGGTAACTTACTGGGAGAGGCAGTCGGGTGGGCATATGGGCTGGCGTATGGCGTAGACCGATGACTTCTCAGAGTCGAGTAACGTTCACAGCCATGGGGTGAGGATAGAGACAGCGGGCTGCCAAACTGTGTGTGATGGTTTGCAGAAGCACAGAGAGACCCTGTGGCTGGCAGAAACCAGCTACTGACTAGACCAACGAGAAAATCAGAGTCAATAGGAAAAAACTTGTTTTGCACTTAACTGAAATTATTATAACTGCTGCACAACATAAACTGGACAGAATCAGTCCACATTTAATAAAGATTTGTGAAATAACTTCAATCCAAATGAATGACATTTATGATTATTGAGATGATTTATAAATATGCTCTTACATTGAGAATAGCCAGACTGTTGACTTTCACTGACATCCTCTATTATGTCCTTATGATCACTTCTGGAGGGAAGAAGATACCTTTATATATCATACAATTCAAGTCCTCAACAATATTCACATGGAGGGGGATTAGGGCGAATTGTTACATTGAACATTTGACCATGGTGAAAGTTCTGAGATAAAAGACCAATTATACAAATGCTTGTTGTCTCTTATAGTTGGATTTGTACATTGGTTTAAAACACAGTTGCAAATCCTTGTAGATTAGGACATTTTTAATGGAATTTTTTTCCTCCAAAAGGAAATTCCAATACATTTACATTATATATATATAATTTATATAATTTTTTTTGGGGGGGGGTAGGTATACAGTTTACCACAACAGGTATGTGTCTGTCTACACAAAACATTACTTTCAAATATAAAAAAAATATAAACTGGAGTAAAGAGTGACAACTAGCCCATTTACAATACACATGTATTACTTTTTATGGTAACACTTTATTTTGATGGACCCTTTTGAACATTCTGCTGACTATAAGTAACTTTTAAACTACATGCCAACTTATTCTAACTCTAAACCAGTCTACTAATAATCTACTAACATTCTAGTGAGAGAGAGTTAGTAGACAGGTACCATGTTACTTATAGACAACAGAATGTGTTAAAAGGACCAAAATAAAGTGAAATATATATATATATATATATATATATATATATATATATACACACACACACACACACACACACACTGCTGTTCAAAAGTTTGGGGTCGGTAAGATTTTTTATGTTTTTAAAAGAAGTCTCTTTTGCTCTCCAAGGCTGCATTTATTTGATTACAAATACAAAACAAACCCAGTAATATTGTGAAATACTGTTTTAATGTAAAACAGCTGTTTTCTATGTGAATATAGTAAAATGTAATTTATTCCTGTGATCAAAGCTGAATTTTCAGCATCATTATTCCAGTCTTAAGTGTCACATGATCCTTCAGAAATCATTCTAATATGATTTTTCATGCTCAAGAAACATTTATGATTATTATCACAAACAGTTGTGCTGCTTCATATTTTTGTGCAAACCAAGATTCATTGTTTGCAGGATTCTTTGAAAGTTCAAGAGAAAAGCATTTAATTACAAAGGAATATTTTGCATTTTTATAAACGTCTTTACTGTCACTTTTGATCAATTTAATGCGTCCTTTCTGAAGAAAAGTATTCATTTCTATTGACCCCAAACTTTTGACCGATATTGTATATAATCTAATAAATAACCATACCTGTCCTTGGCATCCAGGAAAGCTTTGGCGAATGGATTGTATTTAATTTTGAGAGCAGTAACCTAAAAGAGCAAATTGCTGATGTTATCAAATGTCATTTTTGCACCATATACTTGTTCATTTGTTGACATGCTTTATAAAAGCACATTGTAGAAAAATAAAACAGGTTACCTCTTCATTCTGGTAGGCAGTAACTGCTATGAATTGTGTCTCAGAGAAAGAGTGAGTGGTGATCATTCTCTGTGGACCACCAACGCGCACTATGTGGATACGTGGCTCATATTTGTGTAGCGAGTTCAGCATAATCTATGGAAAAAAGGGACATACTTTCAACTTCTTATTTATTCATTTTTTCTATAGAATAATTCGATTTTATGCAGTTCTGTGTTAGATAAGCTTAACATATAAACTGGTTTCGCATGACAACCGCACAAACCTGGCCACCTCCATTCAATTTGTTGGTGAGTTTGACTTTACTGAAAGAGACTGAGGATTTCATCCAGTGCGCACCGAAGTTTGGTGAGTCCGGATGGATGTAGACGCAGCTCGGGGCTTGTGGCTCGGGTTTACCCCCCGGTACCCATTCACCGTTAACATACTTCCACCTGTGATTGTCTGCTGCCACAAAATCCAGTAAGAAGGAGTACATGGCGTTTGGATCCAGACCGGACACATTCACCTTTAGCACTGGGAACATGCCGCCTGATCACAATGTATGAACAGAGACATTTCAACTTAGAGGCATCATCGTATTTGATTTCTCTATCAAATAAATGAAACAATTAAATTCCGCTCAAATTAATATATAGCCTACCCTAATAGCGTAAACGAATAATAAGGAGGGGTTTTTTTTATTTATATATATAGCCTACCAGGGCAATAAGTTTGTACACTGACAAAATAAAACAGAAACCTAACATTTTATGTGGCAAAACCTGAATGAACTAGCCTACTTTTATAAATATTATTTAATATGGCAATCAACTAATCAACAGTTCAATAATGGTTTAGATAACAATTGCACAGTTTGACTTTTTAGAGTGTAACTATTTCTATTGCTTATTAAAATACGATGATAATATGAATATTTATTCTGGCTAAAAAAAAATACCTGCCATTCTTGGTCACTATCATTTCATTCGTTAGTTCTTTGAACTTCTGCCAAAGTTCATTTTCATCCAAACTGACTTTAAGTTCCTTTTCTGTTGGATCTCCTTTCTCGCTGCCAGCTTGAAGTTCATTTTCTACTGCAGTTAATAAATGATCCACCCGATACTGGTTCTTTTCCAGACAGTCACTAGTCCCAGATGCCATTTTGCTATCCAATGAATCTGCTCCAACACGAAAAAATAAATATCCAAACTGCGCGAGCTCTTCAGTCAAAATACACCCAAGACTAGAAGAGATGCATCCAATTAAATACTACCCAGGTAAAACACTCTCCATGCTTTGCTCAGGAAAGCTCTGATTGGCTGGTCTCCGCTTTGATGTGCGTTCTGACCAGTCATTGGTTCAGAGATCTGGTGTAAAGAAATGCGTAAATATGTACACATATAGTCAAAACGACATTTAGAAACGGATTGAAGATTTTCTCACAAAAACTTGATCAAAAATATCAATGCAGGTCAAATGATAGGGTTACATTGTTGGAAAATGTATTCACAAACTGACCTTTTTTAAAAACCATCATGTCTACTTAAAACTGTGGGAATAAATTGTTCGTTTTTAATTCAAACATTGAATGTATTATACATGATATAGGCTAGGCTATGTTATCTGCTGAATGCCACTGGGTGAAATGCTAAAAAAAAAAAAAAAAAAAAAAAAAAAAAAACATAACTATTTGGTTATCTACGTTTATTTTATCGAGTAGCCTAGCCTAGATATTTTTTTTAAAAAAGTTCAGAAAATGTGATGTGTGAAAGATTACAATAATTATAAACCCAATGGCTGTGTAAGTCCATGGCCGTGCTGATGGAACGTTATATTAGTTTATGAGTTTAAAGCCCGTGGGAAGCTTTCTCCAGAGGTGTCAAAAGCAGAGGAAACGCCATCCGACTCGACGCGTTCCAGGACAATGGGTGTTCATAAAATAGCGTTAAAGCGTCATCTAGGCGACACAACTTCCGGTAAAAATGGTTGAGATTTCAGAGGAACAACAAAACCGTTCTGGAATCATTTTTATTTAAAAAAGCATCTAAATAACAAAATATGTGTACAAATGAAGACAGGCTTGACATTTTAACATTCATCCAGACATGATCTAAACAGTAGCCTAGTCTATAACATAACAGAACGTGTATAACATCTAGATTATCATTTTGTTATGTATTAAGTAAATTCACAGTAAATGAAATAATGAGAATTACATAATTCGCAGGACATATTTTCCCCATTTTCGTAACAGCATTAAAGTAACAGATCATCACAGTGGTCTATGTATAATTTGTCCACATTTTCACGTCACAGTTTTCCACCTGAAACAAAGTAAAATTGCAGTTTACTTAAATTTTGATTTAATATAGTTGTATTAGTTGGTTTGCTTGATTGAATTTCATTATAAAAACAACTTATATTGTAGTTGTATACTTAAGTTCACACTTTATATTAGGTGTCTTTAACTATTATGCTTACATAGTACAGGCTATACATACATTATTGTGTTCATCATTGCAAAACAACTTTTCTGCTATTGAGGAGGGATACGGGTTTGGTGGTACGGTCAGGTTTAATTGTGGAAGTTATAGATCAACTGTAGTTAGATACAATTAACTATTGTAATTGCATACCGTTTTTATATATAAATAAATGAATAAATACAATGTAAAACATGTACACAATAAGTGCATTATTAAATGATAAAAACACATACAGTACCTCAATAGCATGACCAGTATAGATGTCAGATAAGCATAGAGGCACATCTGTATGAGAATCTCCAGCACAGCTAGATGGGGATTCCTCTGTGCTTTTCCCAGCTGGCTGGAAACTATGTGCATGAATGAAATATTACAAAGTGAAAGTGACTGACACATTCCTAAACACTCTTCATTCATATAGTTCCTGACCTTGGTGAGATATGTGCATTTGAACGTTCACTTAAGGATTCTTGGTTCTCGGGTTTACTCTGATCAATCTGGTGTATTGTGGGGTCAGGCTCGGCAGGGCATCTGGTCTTTCGAATTTGGACGTTGTGAGAACATTCATGCTTCATCTCCTCAAAATAAAAAAAAGTTTTGATGATTGAGCAATAAGTGAACTATAAAGGAACATTAGGTAAAGGAATAGATGCCCCAAAATTAACATTTAGTCATCATTTACACATCTAAAGGCACAATTTTTAAAGTGAACAAAAGTGTGAATTGGATTTGATATGGGGATTTGATCATTAGTGACTATTAAGGGTCTAAACTCTGAATTTCAAAAGACATGGAATATAGTGCATTAATCTTATGGACTACTTTTGCTTTCATGATATTTTTATGTTCTTTTTCTATTCTATTATTTATTATTTGTTACATTTGTTAAAATAAATCATCAAAACTATATCATTGGATTAAAACAAAAGCTTGGATATTCTGTCTTAAATCTCCTTTTGGGTTTCATAAAGAAAGAAAATAAAATGTGTCCAAACAACAAGATGGTGAGTACATTTAATTTTGTTTAAACTACTCATTTTATAAAAAGTTCATAATGTGAATTTGTAGTTCTGAGAAAGCTTGTGTTGTGTGACTAACCAATTCTTTGATGCTGAAACCATCTGTGCATTGTAAGCTCCATTTTCCATTTTTTGCCATGATTCTGCTCACATAAAAAAGTTATAATAATATCAAATGTCTATACATTTAAATTTGATGATGAACATGTGTAAATGTCTCACCTCTGGGTGTCAGCCATGTGAGAAAGCGAGAGATTTTGCATTAATCTCATTTTGTGGCTAATGTCAGTAGTCTTTGACTTGATCACTGGCTCATGGGTTCCCTGTTATGATGAAAACAGAGAAACATGAATCCAAACATGTGCACCTGATAGCCCTATAATTGTATTTATTTTCCCCTGGAGAGGGGTGTACTGTATGCTACATAAATAAATGTGAATGTAGGTACCCCAAAACGCAACTTGGAGCTGACTTTCTCCAGGAAGGTGGACTGCAGAGTGAAAAACTTTGGCACTTTGAGCTCCCGAGTGAAGATCTGTGGAGTCAGGATGCTTTCAATAATAATGTCATAAATATATTTTAATTATCAATGAACTTCTAACTAAATCAAATCAATAGTTGGTGACATTTGTCCTCAGTACACTTGCACATAGTTTTTCAGGAAGCTTTGCAGGGAAGTTTCTTCAAGCATCTTGGAGATGTTGCCACAGTTCATCAGAGTGTGTCTCAGTTTCTTCCCGTAATGTTCATTCAACATAGATAGGAACTGTTTTTTTGTGTATTCCTTCATTGGTGATTATTCATCACTTCCATGGGTTATATGATGTCGGTGGGATGTATCAGTCAGAGGTGACAGCACAACAAGTGTCATCTCTCTCAGCTGCTGTGCCACTCTGTGCACCTCACGATCTTTCAAACCACACAGTGTGTCGTCTCACACCCTGAGGTGACGGGATTTGAGCGTGCGAGCCATCTGGGACACCTGAATTGTTGATTTAGGTGCTTATTCGCACACGTCACAAAATGAATGATGTTAGGTGGACCTCACGTCTAGAGCTTCTACACAACAGCAACAATTGCAGTGGTAAAGCCTTGACTGTAGTCATGCATATGCAAGCACATAATGTAAGTGGAGAACAGGTGTAACATTTAGTAAAATACCTGTAAACCAAAGTGAGAGTGAAATTAGATCACATTCAACTGTTTACATGAGAAGTAATGACGGATTTTTACATGCCTACACTTACATACCTAACTACAAGACGTCCAAAATGAGATATCCCCCCATATGGCTTTTTAAAAAATATTTGTTGAAAATAGGGCAGATAATGATTTTTATTGAATATATATATAATATATATATATATGGCCATTTTTGTTATATATATATATATATATATATATATATATATATATATATATATATATATATATATATATATATATATATATATATATATATATATATATATATATATATATATGTGTGTCATATAGACCAACAAAAAAAGTGTTGTTTATCCTGTTTCTAGGATGTTCTTTGACTATAAACTCAGACGTTTTTTGGTTGCCTGCTATGTACAAAATGGTGTTAAATTAGTTGACTGCAAGACACATGTGCAGACTATGGGAAGCGTCCGTGGAACCCAGTGTCTGAAGCCTGTGTGTATAAAAGGGACCCTGCATTACACATCATCAACTTTGTTGTCTTTAGTAATCCGCTTCATTTTTGTGGATGTGAAGAGTGAAATGGCAACAGTTTAGACCATGCGTGTCACCGTCACTCGTGGTCATTCAAGAGCTTGACAGATGAGAGTTGAGGTGGACTAAGTTTCAAGAAGCTCCCCAGTCTCTCATTTTTCCCTCCCCAATTTATCCATCCCGGGGGAAAACATTTGATCATAGCGATGTGGATATGTTTTGCATGTGCTCTGTAATTTGGCACTCCAGTGAAGTCACGTCACATTTATTTATATAACACTTTATACAACAGATTGCTTTAAAGCAAGCAGGTTATGTTTATCAAACAAAGTACAACTCAACAATTTCTACTATAAAGCAGCTTTTCAATGTGTTTTTATTTTTACTGGGATCTGATCTTGACGGATTGAACAAAATAAATTAACCAGAGAAGTTAATCTGTTTCGAACTCCTGAAATGTACCCAAAACAAATTTTGCTTTAGTCTGGTTTTGACGCCACACCAGTTCATTCTTCGATTTGGCTTTAAGTATTCTTGGGCCTTCAGAGACACAAATTAGAGTCTGACTTGAAACTTTACCAAGTAATTTCTTGTGTCTCCCCATTATTAATAATAATAAAAAAAGTTTTGCTTAAAATATGAAATACTGATTCTCTAATAGAATAAAGTATTCAGCTCAAAAGCAGCCATAGTAAAACAGACATTTTTTCATGCAAGTGTAAGTGAGAGATGTTTGGATGTCTTCTAAAGGGCTATATTCTCTCACACATGCACACAGTGTCTGTCCATGTGATGGATGTCTGCTACTTTTTTTCCATGTGAATCTGACGGTGTTTTCTTATGTGATGACACCGTAAATGGGCCGTAGGGCCGATTAAAACCCCTGACTACTGCTGGTCCTTCCCAACTTGGTTTGCCATCCCTTATCCCTCTTCCAGACCCATGCTCTGTTTGCACACATCCACTATGACAGGGAGGTGTGAGAAAAATGAACCTTTCGTGGGTTTCTGCAGGTTCCACTCACATCCCAGATTTATTCCTCCTACTCTTCAACCTCCTTACCTCGGCTCTTTGCGGTCTGAACTCTGGCAACTACTGGTGTCTTGCAGTCAACTTTAGTCTACCTAAATGCTAGTTTTCACATAGCAGGCAACTAAAAAAAACCTGATATACCCTAGATTTTCAGTAAAAAGTTTTTACTGTAATAACTCCTAGAGCTTTCAGTTAAGCTAGTCCTTTTGACTTCCAATATAGGCAATATTCAGTTGACTTGAGACATTTTTTACATCCATCAAAGTATTCTAATTTAATAAGTCTTCTACAAACTTAAGCTTTATTTATTTTTTTACATTTAGTCTATTAGACAAAACTTTTTTAGTAACTTTAATATTTTAAAAGTATGAATGATGTGCTGGATTACTTTCTACACTTCACAGACCAACACTAGTAAACACATTGTTAGTGTGGGGGTGAAAAAAGGTATAAATAAAAAGTGCTGGATCTATTTGCAAGCAGTTTTCTTTTATCAAAATAAACTCAGGATTGCACTTCTTAGGCTCTTTGGAAACAACACATGATATAACCACCAAAATTACAGCGACATCTGACAAAGACTAGAAACTGAACAAGATAATTAACAAGACTGGTGTACATGAGGGCAAATCAAATGGAGGGTTGACTGACAGAAGCGGAGCTTGTGGAGGTGGAGAGCCAGGTGGAGTCGAAGAGGCCGGGCCACACCAAAAGATCCTGGAGGCCGAGGCGAAGGTACGGGGACAGGTGGCCAAGGTAAAGCCAGGGTTCTGGAGGACTAAGGCGGAGCCGGAGCAACTAAGGACTGAGTTGGAGTTGGATGGAAGGAGGAGCCTGACGGAACCCCGGAAACAAAGGGATAGTGGGATGAGGTATAGCTGAAGGCTCGGAAGTCCATGGTGAAAACGATGACTGTCCAATTCAGAGCCAGAGGGACAAGGAAGCCTGGTGGAGCCATAAGGATGACGTCCCAGATGGAGTTGAGGGAGCGAGGAGCCAAGGTGGAACCGACTGATGGTGGAACCGACTGAGGTGGAGTCAGAATCGAGCTAATAAGAGGGGCCAGCGAAGGAGGAGCCGAAGGGCTGAATGGAGCCAACGGAGACAGGGAAGAAGAACTGGATAGCATGGGTAGAGGGTTACAAGATGGCCTCCTTGGTCGTGACAGGGCAGACAGAGAATTTCAAAAACGACCTCCTTGGCAGATACAGGACAAGCAGACAGTGAAAGACGGCCTCCTTGGCTGTGACAGGACAGGCAGTAATTTTAAAAACGTACAAAATACGGGACAGGCAGAGATGTAAAACACAACCTCCTTGGTCGATACGGGACAGGCACAGAGTTCAAAAGTGGCCTCCTTGATCGATAGGATACAGGCAGAGAGTTCAGAAACAGCTTCCTTGGCTAAAACGGAACAGGCAGAATATGTGGGAGGCAGAGTAGGAGCATCACCAACCACACTGACATGGTGCTGTGCAACGTAACAGACTTGGTACTTGGTGACAAAACAGACATGGTGCTGGGCCACGAAATTGGTATGGTGCTAGGCGACAAAACAGGCTTAGCGCTAATCCTTTCACTCTTATCTGTGATTACAATGTGCTTCAAATTCAGCACATTCACATCAGCCTTAGTACTTTAGGCTCCACTCCACTCCACTCTCTCCCATTCCTACTGGAACAGACACAGGGACTTTTTCACACACCTGGTCAGACTCCTTTTTAGGCTCTAGCTCTGGGACAAGGGTAGCCTTAGGAGAATTGAGGGTTGGCTCCCGCACATGGTCAGACAAGGCACTTTTCGGCTCTGGCTTCTGGCTTCACCCCCATGCAGGGCTTTGGCTCATGCATCATGGCAGGCTCACACTCCGATGCTTGTTTCACACTGGATGTGTATTTAAAGAGCGGAAGCAGTACACACCCATTGTGCTTTCACACTGGCAGTGTTTGTCATGCACAGCTAAACCGCGGCTTGTGTTCTTCAAAGAAAGATGAGTATCATCCATTGTCACCTTTTTCAGGTGTTCTTCTCTGACCAATGTCACATGCTTTGATTGGGCAGCATAGTCCGTGAGGGGCTGCCACATTACTTTCGTTTTGTTCTTTATGCTTATTTTATTGTAAAAGTTGTTTAATGTTTGCTGGTTCCCACATCCTTCTTCCCTGAACTTGAACTTTGTTAGATTGGTGCTGAAACCAGAGAAGGAGGAGGAATGCCCTGTCAAAGAGCCCTTCGCTGCTGTGGGGAATCCGCTGTGCCATTGAGCAGGGCTAAGCAGAGTCTGCCGCTATGGACACTCGAGGCGGTAGGCTGGAGTGATTTGCACGGGAGACAGGAGAACTTGCTGCCGTCCACCTGGGGAGGGGTGCCTGCCATCCGAGAGGGGACAAAGGAGTCACCAGCATTTGCCTGAGGCCAGAGCCTACTGCCCTCCGCCATGATGGGGAGGAGCAGGGAACGAGGCACTCGCTGCCAGGTGTCCAAAGCCTGAGGAGGTGTCGCTGCCCATCAGGGTGCAAAGAGCCGTCCATCAAGGGGTGCCCAGCGCCATTGTGTAGGAGTTTATCCAGCTGATGAGGGGGGGGGGGGGGGGGGGGGGGGGGATATGTGCCAAGCAGGGCAAAGAGCAACAGAGTGAGGTCGGTGACACAAGTGCTAATGTACGACAACTGCATGCCACACCATTATTGAGTCCACGGAGGAGCTCCGGAATGATTAAAGGAGTGATGACAGTGAAGGACGAGAGAGGACCAGGCCTGGGTTATTCATGTTGGTGTTGTTGTTTGTGGCAGTTACCCGTGAGGGCTGCCACTTTACTTTTGTTTCGTTGTTTATTTTTATTTTATTATTAAAGTTCGCCAGTTCTCACCTCCTCCTTCCCTGAACTTAAAATTTACAGTGAGGTTTACATGGGTGAATTTAACAGAGGTCAGTTGGTATGAGATAGATGTTCAGGTAAAACTCACTCTCCTGGCATCAAGAGGCACACTAGCGCATCCAAGTATCACGTTTCAAGCCCAGCTTGGAGCTTGGATGTAACAAAAGTCTTTGATGTTGCAAATTGATGAATTCACAATTCAATGCTAGAAAATAGACCAATCACAATTACAATTGAATTATTTGCAGAAGTTTAAAACTTTAACCCTCTGGGGTTGATGAACACGTTAGCGCGTTCTGGCAGACTGGCACATTATTTATTTTCCTGATAAGAGCTAAATTAACTTAAAATACTCTGTCATTATTGGTCAGATAAGAGTAAGACATCACTTGAAACTGTAAAGTGTCTATTTTTATTTGTGCATGTTCAAAAAGATTTTAAATAAACCCTGCAACCAGAATGTTTGAGGAATATCAAATCAGTACTGTTGTGCAAACACTGTTTTTTGAGGAGCTTAAAAAGGTTCTCTTATGACATTAGGCTTTTTGGTTCTTAATTGGAACCTTTTTTTTAAATAAATAAAATATCTAGAATTCTTCTTTTAATATGAATTCTTATTTTAAAAGTTCAATATACAAGTCTCTAGTTATAAGTGTAGATGATTGTGAGGATTATGTTTGTGTGTGATAGAATGACAAAGAGCACAAATGCTGCAGGTGTGTTTGCCTCCATGTTCCTGCTTACTGGGATCAGAGACGCTGTGGTTTGACACTTACTTCAGGAAACATGAGCTCAGTTTCGTCTTGTCCCCAGGTCTGTTTGCCCTGCAGTTGGAAAGCATTCACCCCTCCTCCACCCCCTCTTAGTGAGACTGGCATCTGTGAAGAGAGCAGACAAAATTTTAACTCAGATTTCACTTCGACACCACTTTGAGAGTTATTTTTCAGTTTCATTAATCATCCTTTTAAATTTGCATTATTGAGGATGAACATAATGAACACAATGCCTGGTTGACATGATTTTGCTTTTCTACTTCTCTCTGAGACATATCTCCACCTCTTTCCCACTTTGCAAGATGGCCAGATACCTGCTATACATGCGAGCAATCCTTGGAGTGAGCATAGGATTATATGTTCCTAATTATGTGCTACTTCTCAAGAAGATCCTCGGACACAGCCCAACTCACACCCGATAACACTGCACACCCGGGTGAGGCACACTTTGTCTGCTGGGTGCAAACTGGCCCTCCAGAGTGATAGAGTGCAGGAAAGTGTTTCCTCAAAGCACTGTATAGCAGCTAAAAGACCTGGAACACTAGACACTGACAGGGAGAATGAGATTAAATTAATTTGTGTAGGAAAGGAAGATTGTGTTGATGAATGATTTTAGCTATAAGAAGAGTCCATAAACACTGGATTCAAAATAAATGTTCTGGGGGAAAAACATGGGTGTGTAAGTGGACAAATAAAGTGGGAACAATTTGTTCCGTGTATTTCTCCTTTCAACTCAGTGATGATGGAGCAATATGTTCCTCAGACAAATTTGACTGTCCATCCTGAAAATAAAAAAGTGTGAAATTCAACATAGCAGATAGATGTTGTGACTCAGTATCTCTCATAGAAACCAAACAACCTAAGGTAAATATAAAAAGAAATAGACTCAAATGTATAATTTATAGATCTCAAAGCTGTGATTATTGTGGTTGTGAAGTTTGAAAGCTGTACATAACTAAGTAACCAGCCTGCCTGCCACAACTTAGTAACAGTGACCCAGGGGAAAATCCAATTGCTCAGAGGTTGCTATGTCATAGCTCACGAGATGTTACAAATTTCTCAGTTAAAATGCTTTAGGGGTAATAAAAAAAGAAACAAACAAGACCAGTGTTGGTGATAAAATCAGTGTGGATTAGCATAGCACAAATAATTAGATCTTGGAAGAACATGATGAGAAATGTGTAATTTCATATTTTCATTTTTCATAGAAAACTTTGGTATCTTGCCAAACGGTGAACGTGATTTCATCAAACAAGTTCCTGGATCAAAATCTTTGTTGATCATTAAACAGCATTCAAATTAACTAATTACATTTAAGGGACAAGTTTACAGTTTATCTCAAGTTTAGGTTTACAAACAGGGTTATGTGCTTCTACATCAATGTTATTCACCTATAATTTCCCTAGGATTTTCAGGATATGTTAGGGTTACGTTTAGGTAGGAATAGGGTTACATTTTTGGACAGGAATGTTTTTCCAGGATCAACAACATTTGTTGATTCAGGAACATGTCTTACTGGGCAAAATCACGATAACCCTTTGGAAACCTGACCATCGTTTTGAAATATTGTTGAAATCTATTCTGAAAATCTACAGGAGATACATGAGCTGAGGTAATTTCTTAAGGAGAAAATTAAAAATCTTTAAACTCATTGCTCTATTCCTCTCATTGTAGGGGAAATCTGAGATCTATATAGAGAGAGACATTTTCTTTCTTGGAAAGGTTGTTTAACCCTTAATAAGTGTTTGGTTTATGTTTTTGGTGTTTGGGGTCAGATAGATCCCAAACTTTTACAGAGCGATTGCATAAGGAAATATATTTTTTAGTTTTTTACCTATTTACTGCACAATTACTTAACTACACCATATTGGTTCATGAAAAATATATTTTTTAAAATTAACCAAATCATTTAAATTATTATCTTAATTAAATCTAAATTGGTTTTGGATGTTGTTCTGTGTTAGGGATAGAATACTGCCATCTGCAGGTTTGTGGAAAAACCTAGTTAAAGAAACAAAGTGCAATAATCACATATCTCCAGTAGAGCTCCATAGGCACTTATTTAATTTTCACTTCACAATTCAACTTCTCCTCACAACTTTATATATATTTGAACATTCTAAAATACATCAAAAATCTGTATTTTTTGTCAAAGTTAGAATTTGTTGTTGTTGTCTGATATATTTTGAATTGTCGGCTTTTGCAAATTATTATACATAAATTTGCAGAAACGTTACAAGTCACCACCAAAAGACATATGGCATTTTTATAAAAATGCTCTCTATTGCAGTCACACACATGTTTGTGTTTGCTTGTGCGTGCGCGCGCGTGTGTGTGTGTGTGTGTGTGTGTGTGTGTGTGTGTGTGTGTGTGTGTTACAAACAAAATGAAAAAAAGTCATTTTCAATGTGGGGTCAATCTGACTTTTTTTACACACCTTTAGAACAACCAAATCCAGTCCAGATTTTCTTTGCGTGTTTAGATGAGTCACTGAGACTCATGCCCTTGAGATGAAGGTAACACTTTTAAAAATGAAGGAAAAGTCCAGTAGTGTCAGCTGGACCCCAAACACCGATTGGTCCATTAGATCTTTCCCAAACAGTTTAACTCATTCCCTGACCTCTGGCCTGATGTGACATCCCAGGCCAAATTGGTCAGTCTCTTTTGTGTGTGAAATGAATTAGACATTCTCCCCTGGCCCTGGGTGATGTTTGTCCATGATGTGCTGACTGAAGGAGATCCTCCTCCACTACTGTGGGTCATCTCACTGCTATGCGAACAATCAATTCTCTTTTCCCATAGAGTTGAGGTTAAAATGGCTTACAGCAGAATGTGAGTTTGTGTAAGGCCAGTGCAAACAGCATGGGGGGAGAAGAGAGTTGCAGGCCTATTCAATCCCAGCGATATTTGAAATAGTCTAAATAGAGGCTAATTTCAACGTTTCATAAAAATGAGTAGCTAAGAAATGCAAAGCGAAGAAAGAAGGCAGAAAGGCAAAGGTCAGTGATTTATTGAATGAGCAGAAACGTACATGTTCATGTTGTGCTGTGGAGTCATCAGGTGTGATCTGAAGTTTGGGTAGAGATCCAGACTTCTGTTTCAGCAGGTCCTTCAGAGTCACATCTGCGCTGGAGTTACTGCTGTTCTCTATAGCATGAAATGTCAATGAAGTTTAAAATTTACAGGTAAGTATAGCAAAAAATAAAATAAAAATATAGCTGCGAGCAGCGATTACGGGCCCAATATATATAAAGCCGGTGGCAACGCCACCCTGGTGCCATTAGGGTTATTGTGCACAACGTGACACAAAATATCTGCTCGCTATCTGCCGAACGGCTCTGTTAGATCCGCTTCAGCACTGATGATGTTGTAGAAATAGTGTGCTCCGGTTGGTCTGGATTATTCGGAATTTTTTATTTTATACAGAAATAAGTTATTTATAATTCAGATGAGAATAAAGTTAGTCTTGATTAAAATGAAGGAAAACAAATATATTGATCTGAAATATAGCACATTAATTTTACATTTATTTAGGTTCAATTACCAAACATACAATCTTAATTTAATTTAAAGCAAACAATACATTTGAAATACATGGGTTGTATGCACATATTTTTTTATATAAGAAAATATATATATCCAAAAAGACAAGGCTTAAAAACTCTTGTCACTGTAACAGACACAATCTCTCTCTCTCTCTCTCTCCTCTCTCTCTCTCTCTCTTCTCTCTCTCTCTCTCTCTCTCTCTCTCTCTCTCTCTCTCTCTCTCTCTCTCTCTCTCTCTCTCACGCACGCATGCACACACACACACACACACACAGACGTCAAGTCACTTACATTTTAGATGCAATATTGAATAAGCAGAAAAATCGGATTTTCTGCTCTGAAAATATAAATAAGCATAAAAATTGAATAAGCACTTTGAATATTCTAAACAGAATAAGCACTAGTCGCTAATGAATAAGTACTAGTACTTAATGGAATAGATACTAGTATCTAAAAAATAAGTACTAGTAGCATGAAAATAGAAACTAGTAGGTCAAAATGATTAAATGTTAAAACGGCTTGCCATATTGGCTCAGAGAGAGAGAGAGAGAGAGAGAGAGAGAGAGAGATGAGAGAGAGAGAGAGAGAGAGAGAGAAAATGACATTTTAGATACTAGTAGCTATTAATAGATACTAGTATTTATTCAATAAATACTAGTATTAAGTCATTAGATACTAGTACCTATTAAATAGATACCAGTACTTATTCATTAGCTACTAATACGTATTCAAAAGAATATCTAAAAAATAAGCACTAGTCGCTAATGAATAAGTACTAGTACTTAATGGAATAGATACTAGTATCTAAAAAATAAGAACTAGTAGCATGAAAATAGAGACTAGTAGACTAAAATGATTAAATGTTAGAATGGCTTGCCATATTGGCTCAGAGAGAGAGGGAGAGAAAATGACCATATTCAAACCAAAATATCTAACTTCCTCTTGGTCTGAGCTAATGACAGTTAATTGGAAAGTTGTCCGGCTTGATCTGAACTATATGCATACCTGTGTCTTTCGAGTTTCATGCAATTTCAAGCATGCTAAGAGTCTCAAAAGCATCAAACAAGAATATTAAAGTTTGATGTGTTGCCACGGCAACAGTATCTAAGATATCAATAATCCTTTCATTCACAGGTCTACATCTGCCGTGTGTTTACATTATACACATAAAGTTTGAAGCAAATCGGGTAAAAATAAGAGGGTGATTTCAAAGCATTTAGGAAGTGACACACTTCCTGCTGCCAGTTGGTGGCGCTATAACTTTAACTCACAATAGTCGCATCCATGTGATCGGACTCTTACAGTGAACACACTGCTGAAGTTTCATCAAGATCAGTTAATGTATGCAGAAGTTATAACACACTTCCTGTTTTACATTATTCGCCATAAATTCGTTTCCTCGCCACGGCCAAACCGTTCGAGATATCAAAAATCCCCTGCCAATTTTTCATCCTCAATGTCTTGACTTCATGCACACCGAGTTTCGTGGCGATTGGTTGAATTCTCTAGGATTAGTATATCGAATTCCAGGGGCATACACTTCCAAACAAACGATAATAGCCGACTTCCTGTTGGGCTGGGGTAAAAAGTAAAAGTGCAAAGGATATATGAACCGATGAGATCTATATGTGTACCGAGTTTCATATTATTACATGCAAGCGTGTTTGATTAATGGACCAATATTTTGGACCCCGTTCCAGGGGGCGCTGTCGAGCCCCCCTGCCACGCCCGGGTACCAGCTTCAGCCCGGCCCTGATGGCCGCGGGTTCTGAGCCGTGTGCAAAGTTTCAAGAGTTTTTGAGCATGTTAAGGCCTCCAAAAGTGTCCAAAAGGTAGTAAAAAAATAATAATAAATATAGCTGCGAGCAGCGATTACGGGCCCAAGCCGGTGGCACCGCAACCCTGGTGCCTTTAGGGTTATTGTGCATGACGTGACACAAAATATCTGCTCGCTATCTGCCGAACGGCTCTGGTAGTCCCGCTTCAGCACTGACGATGTTGTAGAAATAGTGTGCTCTGGTTGGTCTGGATTATTCAGGATTTATTATTTTATACAGAAGTAAGTTATTTATAATTCAGATGAGAATAAAGTTAGTGTTGATTAAAATGAAGGAAAACAAATATATTGATCTGAAATATAGCACATTCATTTTACATTTATTTAGGTTCAATTACCAAACATACAATCTTTATTTAATTTAAAGCAAACAATAAATTTAAAATACATGGGTTGTATGCACATTTTTTTTTTATAAAAAAATATATACATCCAAAAAGACAAGGCTTAAAAACTCTTGTCACTGTAACAGACACAATCTCTCTCTCTCTCTCTCTCTCTCTCTCTCTCTCTCTCTCACACACACACACACACACACACACACACACACACACACACACACACACACACACACACACACACACACACACACACACACACACACACACACACACACACACACACACACACACACACACACACACACACACACACACACACACACACACCACGTTAAGTCACTTACATTTTAGATGCAATATTGAATAAGCAGAAAAATCGAATTTTCTGCTCTGAAAATATAAATAAGCATACAAATTGAATAAGCACTTTGAATATTCTAAACAGAATAAGCACTAGTCGCTAATGAATAAGTACTAGTACTTAATGGAATAGATACTAATATCAAAAAAATAAGTACTAGTAGCATGAAAATAGAGACTAGTATGTTAAAATGATTAAATGTTAAAACGGCTTGCCATATTGGCTCAGAGCATCAAAAGCATCAAACAAGAATATTAAAGTTTGATGCGTTGCCATGGCAACAGTATCTAAGATATCAATAATCCTTTCTCAGGTCTACATCTGCCGTGTATTTACATTATACACATAAAGTTTGAAGCAAATTGGGTAAAAATAAGAGGGTGATTTCAAAGCATTTAGGAAGTGACACACTTCCTGCTGCCAGTTGGCGGCGCTATAACTTTGACTCACAATAGTCACATCCATGAGATCGGACACTTACACTGAACACACTGCTGAAGTTTCATCAAGATCAGTTAATGTATGCAGAAGTTATAACACACTTCCTGTTTCCATTATTCGCCATAAATTCGTTTCATCGCCACGGCCAAACCGTTCGAGATATCAAAAATCCCCTGGCAATTTTTCATCCTCAATGTCTTGACTTCATGCTGACCGAGTTTCGTGGCGATTGGTTGAATTCTCTAGGAGGAGTATATCGAAGTCCAGGGGCATACGCTTCCAAACAAACCATAATAGCCGACTTCCTGTTGGGCTGGGGTAAAAAGCAAAAGTACAAAGGATATATGAATCGATGAGATCTATATGTGTACCGAGTTTCATATTATTACATGCAAGCGTGTTTGATTTATGGACCAAGTATTCGGACCCCGTTCCAGGGGGCGCTGTCGAGCCCCTCTGCCACGCCCAGGTACCAGCTTCAGCCCGGCCCTGATGGCCCCATGTTCTGACCCGTGTGCAAAGTTTCAAGAGTTTTTGAGCACGTTAATGGCCTCAAAAGTGCGCTGAGAGTCTCAAAAGTATCCAAAAAGAATATTAAAGTTTGATGCGTTGTCACGGCAACAGCATCTAAGATATCAACAATTCTTTCACAGGTCAACATCTGGCGTGTGTTTACATTATACACATCAAGTTTGAAGCAAATCGGGTAAAAATAAGATGGTGATTTCAAAGCATTTTGAAAGTGACACACTTCCTGCTGCCAGTTGGTGGCGCTATAACTTTGACTCACAATAGTCACATTCTTGTGATTGGGCTCTTACAACGAACACACTGATGAAGTTTCATCAAGATTAGTTAATGTATGCAGTAGTTATAACACACTTCCTGTTTCACGTTTCTCGCCATAATTTTGTTTCCTCGCCACGGCCAAACCATTCGAGATATCAAAAATCCCCTCGCAAACTTTCATCCTCAATGTCTTGACTTCACGCTGACCGAGTTTCGTGCCGTGTGTTTGAATTCTCTAGGAGGAGTATTTCAAATTCCATTGCGTGTGTTTTACCAACAACCCTAAATAGCCCACTTCCTGTTGGGCTGGGGTAAAAAGTAAGAGTGCGAAGTATATATGAAACGATGAGATCTACATGTGTACCGAGTTTCATATTATTACATGCAAGCGTGTTTGATTTATGGACCATGTTTTCGGACCCCATTCCAGGGGGCGCTGTCGAGCCCCCCTGCCACGCCCGGGTACCATCATCCTGATGGCCGCGGGTTCTGACCCGTGTTCTGACCCGTGTGCAAAGTTTCAAGAGTTTTTGAGCATGTTAAGGCCTCCAAAAGTGTCCAAAAGGTAGTAAAAAATAATAATAAATATAGCTGCGAGCAGCGATTACGGGCCCAAGCCGGTGGCACCGCAACCCTGGTGCACCAGGGTGGCGGTACCGCCAGCTTTGGCCCTTCATCGCTGCTCGCAGCTATATTTATATATATATATATATATATATAAAGCCGGTGGCACCGCCACCCTGGTGCCATTAGGGTTGTTGTGCACGACGTGACACAAAATATCTGCTCGCTATCTGCCGAACGGCTCTGGTAGTTCCGCTTCAGCACTGATGATGTTGTAGAAATAGTGTGCTCCGGTTGGTCTGGATTATTCTGGATTTTTTATTTTATACAGAAATAAGTTATTTATAATTCAGATGAGAATAAAGTTAGTGTTGATTAAAATGAAGGAAAACAAATATATTGATCTGAAATATAGCACATTAATTTTACATTTATTTAGGTTCAATTACCAAACATTCAATCTTAATTTAATTTAAAGCAAACAATACATTTGAAATACATGGGTTGTATGCACTTTTTTTTTTTTATAAAAAAAAATATATATATCCAAAAAGACAAGGCTTAAAAACTCTTGTCACTGTAACAGACACAATCTCTCTCTCTCTCTCTCTCTCTCTCTCTCTCTCTCTCTCTCTCTCTCTCTCTCTCTCTCTCTCTCTCTCTCTCTCTCTCTCTCTCTCTCTCTCTCTCACACACACACACACACACACACACACACACACACACACACACACACACACATCAAGTCTTTTAAATATACCATTGCCACCCACCGTCAATTTGATGTGTGTGTGTGTGTGTGTGTGTGTGTGTGTGTGTGTGGGGGGGGGGGGGGGTTGGTTTATGTGATTTAAGAGGACACAAATTTGTATAATGGCATGTGCATTACACTGGTATTACAACTTATGGGTGGTTTATGAGGACATTTCCTCACCAAGTCCTCATAATTCAAATGGCTTGAAAAACATAAAAAACAATGTTTTATTAAAAAAAATTAAATTCAGCATGTCTGTTATATGCCTTTATTAAAAAAAACGTATTTAAAAAATACAAGGCTTAAGACATTTATTTTCTTTTTTAATGAAGGCCAAACCACACAGCAGTGAAATGGTTAATCTAGCCCCACTCCCCCTTCCCACACTCACAGACACACACACACACAGAGAGCAGGCACATAGCCCCACTCCCCCTCCCCCTCCCCCTCCCCACACTCACAGACACACACACAGAGAGCAGGCACATAGCCCCACTCCCCCTCCCCCTCCCCCTCCCCACACTCACAAGACACACACACACAGAGCAGGCACATAGCCCCACTCCCCCTCCCCCTCCCCCTCCCACACTCACAGACACACACACAGACAGCAGGCACTGAGACGTAGGCTCAGAGAGAAATGACCATATTCAAACCAAAATATCTGACTTCCTCTTGGTTGTTGCTAATGACTGTAAATTAGAAAGTTGTCTGGCTGGAGGAGAACTATATAAATACAGATTTTTGTAACTCTAGATGAAACTAACCCCCCCACTTTTGTCAAAAGGTGGCGCTACTGAGTCCCTGCACCACGCCCGTTTCTGAAACTATGCACATGTCACCTAGCTAATAAATGTGATCTGTCTGTCGAGTTTCATGCAATTTTAAGCAATTTCAGGCATGCTAAGAGTCTCAAAAGCATCCAAAAAGAATATTAAAGTTTGATGGATTGCCACAGCAACAGTTTCAAAGATATCAAGAATCCATTCACAGGTCTTCATCTGCCGTGTATTTACATTAAACAGATGAAGTTTGAAGCAAATCGGGTAAAAATAAGAGGGTGATTTCAAAGCATTTTGAAAGTGACACACTTCCTGCTGCCAGTTGGTGGCGCTATAACTTTGACTCACAATAGTCACATCCATCTGATCGGGCTCTTACAACGAACACACTGCTGAAGTTTCATCAAGATCAGTTAATGTATGCAGTAGTTATGACACACTTCCTGTTTCACGTTTCTCGCCATAATTTTGTTTCCTCGCCACGGCCAAACCGTTCGAGATATCAAAAATCCCCTCGCAAACTTTCATCCTCAATGTCTTGACTTCACACTGACCGAGTTTCGTGCCGTGTGTTTGAATTCTCTAGGAGGAGTACTTCACATTCCATTGCGTGTGTTTTACCAACAACCCTAAATAGCCCACTTCCTGTTGGGCTGGGGTAAAAATTAAGAGTGCGAAGTATATATGAAACGATGAGATCTACATGTGTACCGAGTTTCATATTATTACATGCAAGCGTGTTTGATTTATGGACCATGTTTTCGGACCCCGTTCCAGGGGGCGCTGTCGAGCCCCCCTGCCACGCCCGGGTACCATCTTCAGCCCTGCCCTGATGGCCGCAGGTTCTGACATGTGTGCAAAGTTTCAGGAGTTTTTGAGCATGTTAAGGCCTCCAAAAGTGTCCAAAAGGTAGTAAAAAAATAATTAGAAGAATAATAAATAATCCTTAGGAAAACAATAGGGCCTTCGCCCTTAGGGCTTGGGCCCTAAATATAGCTGCGAGCAGCGATTACGGGCCCAAGCCGGTGGCACCGCAACCCCGGTTCCTTTAGTTACCTAAAGGCACCGGGGTGGCGGTGCCGCCGGCTTTGGTCCTTCATCGCTGCTCGCAGCTATATATATTAGGGGTGTCACGATTTCGATTTTAAATCGAAATCGATCGAAATTAAGTCACAATCTCGATAATCGAATTCAAAAATGGAATCGCCGATACTGCCACACCCCCATGTCACGTCCAGTCGGGTTTGCAAAGCGGAAAAAAACACGCGTGTTGAAGTGCTGCGAGTCCTCTCCCTCAGCTACAGCCAGTCAAAAGATAGCATGGCAACTACCCATCGACAGGACTTCTGACCTCCTCTTTCACTAAAGTCGCCGGTGTGGGACAGTGGGAGTATTTCTGATTTCCAGTGAGTTATGTTGACGTTCACATTCGAAGTTCGCGCTTCAAAAAAGCCACAGTTTGCAAGCTCTGCTACTGTATGTGCGTCAGTGAGTGCGTGTACCATTCTTCCACTTTTTAAATTAAAACTTTAAATTGACAAAAACAGCAGACTCAGAACAGTATAATCTTAATACAATAAATCTAGCATGTCACAAATAACTTGATTCTCCACCTCCTCCACGAATGAGACAAGTGTCGTTCATTTCCGCACCTAGTCTATTTCTGCTGCACGCGCCGAGTTAAAGTGACAGCGCACAGTTCGTGGTCAAAATGAACATGACATGAAAATGTTGTAATTTCATCATTAATGCATTTAATTAAATTCTACATTAAATACTAATATTTTTCACAGTCATGTTTGTACTTTAAGACTGAGGTAAAGCAAGGAAAACATAGATGTATCTGTTAAACCGTGTTTGTTTTGTTGTGAACTTGAACGTCACCTTCTGTGAATAAGACTGCAGTTACAAAAGAGAAACTGCATGGCAGGTTATTTTGCTTAAGTTTTTAATTGACTGAAGATATAAGTAATTGTAACATTATTTTGTTAATAAATGTTTTAAATTTGACAATGTAGTGTTACATTGCGAACAAAGGTTATATATTATATTACATAAAAGTCTAGTCTAAAAATGGCATAGCAAACTGTGCTTAAAAAAAATAAATATAAAAATCGAGAATCGAATCGAACCGTGACCTAAGAATCGAAAATGTAATCGAATCGAGGATTTGGAGAATCGTGACACCCCTAATATATATATATATATATATATATATATATATATATATATATATATATATATATATATATATATATATATAAAAAAGCCGGTGGCATCGCCACCCTAGTGCCTTTAGGGTTATTGTGCACGACGTGACACAAAATATCAAAATATCTGCTCGCTATCTGCCGAACGGCTCTGGTAGTTCCGCTTCAGCACTGATGATGTTGTAGAAATAGTGCGCTCTGGTTGGTCTGGATTATTCTGGATTTTTTATTTTATACAGAAATAATTCATTTATAATTCAGATGAGAATAAAGTTAGTGTTGATTAAAATGAAGGAAAACAAATATATTGATCTGAAATATAGCACATTCATTTTACATTTATTTAGGTTCAATTACCAAACATACAATCTTAATTTAATTTAAAGCAAACAATACATTTAAAATACATGGGTTGTATGCACATTAAAAAATATATATATATATATATATATATATATATATATATATATATATATATATATATATATATATATATATATATATATATCCAAAAAGACAAGGCTTAAAAACTCTTGTCACTGTAACAGACACAATCTCTCTCTCTCTCTCACACACACACACACACACACACACACACACACACACACACACACACACACACACACACACACACACACACACACACACACACACACACACACACACACACACACACACACACACACACGTCAAGTCACTTACATTTTAGATGCAATATTTAATAAGCAGAAAAATCGAATTTTCTGCTCTGAAAATATAAATAAGCATACAAATTGAATAAGCACTTTGAATATTCTAAACAGAATAAGCACTAGTCGTTAATGAATAAGTACTAGTACTTAATAGAATAGATACTAATATCTAAAAAATAAGTACTAGTAGCATGAAAATAGAGACTTCGTATCTCCAGAGCCCGTCTAACTTGTCCGCTTGTCCGGGACAAATGGATTTTTGAAGGACAAGTAAAAGAGAATTTTACTTGCCCGAACGGACAAGTCAAGTAGCCTGATTAGAACATCAATAACAAACAAAATACATAACTAGGGAATCACTAAACCGAGAGAATGATTCTGATTTATTACATTTATTGTATGTTGTTGCGATCGATTGTGGATAATAAATAGGTTGTGCTGTTGACGCTCGCGCAGCCTCTCGAGGAGAAATCTATATGAGCGCAGCACACACACACACTCAGTTAACAACATACTGTAACTGCCTCTAAAAATCTAAATGTGGAGTTTCTATATTTTAACATATGTGTTAAGCAGCCTCAATTGTTTTTCCTGAATACCATATCAAAATGTGACATTGATTTCCTACAACAGTTCAATAAACAGTTAAAATGTAGTCACTTACATTTTAGATGTAATATTGGCTGTTTTTCTTCTGTTCCAGCAGCGAAAATAGTTCCAAACAAAAATCACAGCAGAACCACGGCGCATCTCACAGGAACACTCATTGTTTTCATTACTGAATGATTCAGCATTTTGACCCGAATCGGTTCGGTTGAGTCAAAGATTCAATGAGCCATTCCTAAACATCTGTCTCATTCTTGAATGAATCAAGCGTTTAAACGAATCGTTTGAATGAATGAATAAATGACTCACTCATTAATACGGCCGCCTGCCGCCACCTATTGGCAATTTAGTGTTATGTTTATAAGTAGCCTAGTATACTTCTTTCCACTGTTTCTTGTACATTTAAATCAATTTCATAACATTATTTTATGCAATTGTAATTTTTCAGTGTAAATGATTTAATTTGATCAGCCCTACCTAGGGTAACAGTAGCCTATGCTTCATCTTTCATTTTAAATTCCTAAATTTGATCAATAAATTCAATTATTTAGAATAATAAGACACTAATAGGACATTTAATAATATTGGGGGAGGGGATGCCCTTCATGGGACACTATTATGCGACAGTATCGCACTTTAAGATATATAACTAACACCGTATTGCATTTAGGGTGATTGATAACATACATAATATTCAATATTCTTAGTCAATATCCACAACATTCAATGCAGATATTACAATATGCCGATTTAAATATCAAAGCTGATTGAACACTGATGAGAACATTGCTTCAGAATAAATAAATAAATAAATAAATAAATAAGTAAATAAATAAATAAATAAATCCGGACAAGCAACTTTTTTCTCAGACAAGTGAATGACAGATTTACTTGTCCGGAGGACGAGCACATGAAAAAAAATAAATAAAAAAATAATAATAATTTATGCTCTCTCTCTCTCTCTCTCTCTCTCTCTCTCTCTCTCTCTCTCTCTCTCTCTCTCTCTCTCTCTCTCTCTCTCTCTCTCTCTCTCTCTCTCTCTCTCTCTCTCTCTCACACACACACACACACACACATCAAGTCTTTTAAATATACTATTGCCACCCACCGTCAATTTGATGTGTGTGTGGGTTGGTTTATGTGATTTATGAGGACACAAATTTGTATAATGGCATGTGTATTACACTGGTATTACAACTTATGGGTGGTTTATGAGGACATTTCAAAAGTCCTCATAAATCAAATGGCGTGAAAAACATAAAAAACAATGTTTTATTAAAAAATTTTAAATGCAGCATGTCTGTTATATGCCTTTATTAAAAAAACGTATTTAAAAAATACAAGGCTTAAGACATTTATTTTCTTTTTAATGAAGGCCAAACCACACAGCAGTGAAATGGTTAATCTAGCCCCACTCCCCCTCCCCCTCCCCACACTCACAGACACACACACAGAGAGCAGGCACATAGCCCCACTCCCTCTCCCCCTTCCCACACTCACAGACACACACACACACAGAGAGCAGTCACAGAGACGTAGGCTCAGAGAGAAATGACCATATTCAAACCAAAATATCTGACTTCCTCTTGGTTATTGCTAATGACTGTAAATTAGAAAGTTGTCTGGCTGGAGGAGAACTATATAAATACAGATTTTTGTAACTCTAGATGAAACTAACCCCCCCACTTTTGTCAAAAGGTGGCGCTACTGAGTCCCTGCACCACGCCCATTTCTGAAACTATGCACATGTCACCTGGCTAATAAATGTGATCTGTCTGTCGAGTTTCATGCAATTTTAAGCAATTTCAGGCATGCTAAGAGTCTCAAAAGCATCCAAAAAGAATATTAAAGTTTGATGGATTGCCACAGCAACAGTTTCAAAGATATCAAGAATCCATTCACAGGTCTTCATCTGCCGTGTATTTAAATTATACAGATGAAGTTTGAAGCAAATCGGGTAAAAATAAGAGGGTGATTTCAAAGCATTTTGAAAGTGACACACTTCCTGCTGCCAGTTGGTGGCGCTATAACTTTGACTCACAATTGTCACATCCATGTGATCGGGCTCTTACAACGAACACACTGTTGAAGTTTCATCAAGATCAGTTAATGTATGCAGTAGTTATGACACACTTCCTGTTTCACGTTTCTCGCCATAATTTTGTTTCCTCGCCACGGCCAAACCATTCGAGATATCAAAAATCCCCTCGCAAACTTTCATCCTCAATGTCTTGACTTCACGCTGACCGAGTTTCGTGCCGTGTGTTTGAATTCTCTAGGAGGAGTACTTCAAATTCCATTGCGTGTGTTTTACCAACAACCCTAAATAGCCCACTTCCTGTTGGGCTGGGGTAAAAAGTAAGAGTGCGAAGTATATATGAAACGATGAGATCTACATGTGTACCGAGGTTCATATTATTACATGCAAGCGTGTTTGATTTATGGACCATGTTTTTTGGACCCCGTTCCAGGGGGCGCTGTCGAGCCCCCCTGCCACGCCCGGGTACCATCTTCAGCCCGGCCCTGATGGCCGCCGGTTCTGACACGTGTGCAAAGTTTCAAGAGTTTCAAAATTGTCCAAAAGGTAGTAAAAAAAAAAAATTATAATAATAATAATAATAATAAATAATCCTAAGGAAAACAATTGGGCCTTCGCCCTTTCGGGCTTGGGCCCTAATAATAATAATAAATAATCCTAAGGAAAACAATAGGGCCTTCGCCCTTTCAGGGCTTGGGCCCTAATAATAATTATAAATAATCCTTAGGAAAACAATAGGGCCTTCGCCTTTTCAGGCTTGGGCCCTAAAAATCCTATTTGAGTACAAGAATACACTATCAGTCAAAAGTTTTGGATCGGTAAGATTTTTAATTTTTTTTAAAAGAAATCTCTTCTGCTCACCAAGCCTGCATTTATTTGATTAAAAAAACACCCAGTAATATTGTTAAATATTATGACAATTTAAAATAACTGTTTTAAAATGTAATTTATGCCTGTGATCAAAGCTGAATTTTCAGCATCTTTACTCCAGTTTTCAGTGTCACATGATCCTTCAGAAATCATTCTAATATGAGGATTTGATGCTCAAAAAACATTCAT
>CM070833.1:29846222-29859040 GCA_036326025.1 Chrosomus eos | reverse complement strand
AATGTTACTTTAATTTTCCCAGTCTAAGTCTTTAACTTGAATGCATTTGTAGTTTAAAAAAAATGGTTGGGTACTCTTTAAAAAAGAGGGTATTGTTTCAAAAGGGGTTTCAAAAATAAAATCTATAAAACCAGATAACTTTTTGTGTGTCAGAAAAAGTCAGAAAATATAGGTAAAAATTTTTAGGTAAAGCTAAAGTACTATGATAACTGGATGATGATTTGTTTATTTGAAATATTGTCCACTTTTCTTCAACCCTATATTCCTAACCAACTATTCTATAGGCTAGTTATCACAATCCACAATCCTCAGTCCCCAGACCAGTCACCACAGCACACTACATCTGCATTAGAAAACTGAAAAATTCCTCCTCCGTAGGCAGGATACAGAGGTAGGAAGGTAACAAGCCACGTCCGAATCCAATGATCGTGCCACATCCTTTCTCCTGAGAGACCTTCATCTGATCGATTTGTGAAAGGCAGCATAGATGTATCCTTCCCTTCCTTTGATATCCCACAATCCTGTGCGTTCCATTCCCTGGGTGCTTCTCAATATCCCTCCTCGCTGCTCCATCCTCCATCTATGACCCGGAAACCAATCGAGCTCAGCCATCTTGAAGGACATCTCGATTAATTGCTCCGCGAGGAGTCGAGGATCGAGAAGTGAGGAGGCTTCCTGAGGAGTCATGAGCGAGGAGGATACACAGGTGTATTCTTATGAGGTGCCCCTAGGGACATTATTCACAATTACCATGCATATACATGTACTTTTCCTCTCACATACACATATGAAACCAAATTCATTCACATACTATAATGAAATGCTCACACACAAACAATTGAATTGCTTTTACAAACACAAGTTTGTTTTGGATGAACTAGAGTGGTGGACTTAGAAATTTTGACAATGGGTCCTGTCTTGACTTTTTGACAATTTTAGAATGGCATCTGACCGCTTCAGAGTGGCTGTCTATACGAGCATACTCAAACATGTCCTTAAAACAACCCTTAACGTTAGTTTTCAAAACTGTGCAACACACCGAGTGTCACAGTTTATACAATGACACAATTTATTTGTGGTCAGAAGTGCATTAGTCTTGTCAAGCTCGTATAAAATGGCTAGCATCTTAATACAAATGTCAAGATGAAAAATGTGATTTAAAATTATCTGGTAATGTGTGCTTTCTGTGTTTATGTATCTGAATATAATTCAGTTGTTCATCTAACACACAGACGCGGACAGGACAACATCATATCTTTCAACACCCAAATGACTACAGAGGTGATCGTTGACAATCATCACATCAACAGCACCATGATGGAGCAGGTCAAGGTCACAGAGTTGATTAGTATCCACATCACAAATGACCGATCTTGATCTATCGACACCATCAACAGAACCTGGCCAAGAAAGCCCAAAAACCTCTGCACTTCCTCCCACAGTTCAGGAAGGCTCACCTCCCAAAATCAATCCTCTCAACTTTCAATAGGGGAATCATAGAGAGCCTCTTCCTTCCACCCCCACCCTCCAATAACCTAAGGGCAGCTGATTGACTCTAGTTTACGCTATCATGCTGCTACACTGTTGTTGTTTTTTAGTCTTAAATTTGCTATGAGCATTTGACCTCACTTACACACATACTGCACTGCCTTTTGCTACTTGTCCCCTTGTTTATTTATATTAGGCCTATGTGTAGTAATGTCATCAAATTGCACTGATATACTATATTAATACAGTGTACATGCTGTCAGCAATGTTAATGAATAACTGCTCCCCTACACTTCTCCATTGCAGTGTGCTGTAATGTATGTTTCTGAGACAATGAAGCACTATTTGCTCTATTTGACATGATGCATAATGCACCAATACACACAGAGACTGAGTGTTGTGATATATAGGAAGAGCCTCTCTGGCTCTCTATTGATAGACATATCACTCCAGATATGTTTTTTTCAATTGCAAACCTTAATTCTGGAGGCGTTTCTGGTGCAGCCAGGGGTATAAATTACAGAGAACCGCCACCAATTGCTCAGATTTCATCAGGTTTCCAGCTGGTCAACTACTTTCACACTACTGTCTGGACATTGTTGTATTCGCCCAAAAATACTACCATTGCCTGTTTCGGGTGTGTAGTTCTCATCTTTTTCTTGGATATTATACTGTATATTCTACATACGTTACAAGCGAGTTTGTTCTCTTTCATTGTAGCTTCTAGGCTAGGCTACGTCTCAATAAAGCTTATCTGCATCTATTTTCCTCTCACATACATTTTTTTCAATCAATTTAAAGCATCCTTGCTGAATAAAATTATCATTATAATTTTTTTTAATCTTACTGACCCAAAACATTTGTGCTATATTATAAAGCTTTAAACCATTACAACTCATCTGCAGTAAACAATAAAATTTCACTAGATAAAAATAAAAATCATATTGACTAGATATTAATATTTGTTGGCTCTTGTTTTTGAATACAGCAGTCATTCTCCTGGGTCTTGACTCAAAAAGCTTTGTGAATGTGTTGTGTAGGCCTGTAATTATTGTGTAAGCTTAGTTTACACTTCAGTCATAAAAGATAAAACATTAGTTATAGAACCATTTGAATATAAAAGGTTCTTTGCTCTCCAAGGGTTCATAGCACCTTTTTTTGGTAAAAGGTTCTAGTGGCCAAGTACAGAACCCCAGGGTTCTATATAGAACCTCAAGGAACTCTTTTTTAAAGAGTGTACTGAAATGCTTGCATACAACATACTGAAATGATTTCATACAACATACTGAAATGCTTTCATACAACATACTGAAATGCTTTTCAGTTGTGTGAGTGAGAGCGTTTCAGTTGTATTTGTAAAAGCATTTCACTTGTATGTGTGTGAGCATTTCAGTTGTGTGTGAGAGTAATATTTTCAATTGTATGTATGAAAGCGTTTCAGTTGTGTTTGTAAAAGCATTTCACTTGTGTGTGTGACTGTTTCAGTTGTGTGTGTGACTGAGTGGAATATTTTCAGTTCTATTTATGAGAGCATTTCAGTTTTGTGTGTGTGAGCACTTCAGTTGTGTGTGTGAGCATTTCAGTTGTGTGTGTGAGCGTAATATTTTCAGTTGTATGTATGAGAGGATTTCAGTTGTGTTTGTAAAAGCATCTCACTTGTATGTGTGTGAGCATTTCATGAATGAATTTGGTTTCATATGTGTATGTGAGAGGAAAAGTACATGTATATGCATGGTGATTCTGAATAATGTCCCTAGGGCACCTTGTCTAGGTTTTTGGGTGCAGCCTACAACTCCCAAAATCCTCTCTGGTCATCACCCGTGCACACTCCGCAAACACCACACCTATCTGCTATCAGTTCCTCTATAAAGACCAACACCAAACACACATACTTTGTCCGATCACGTTTCGTCTGTGTTGTACTTGGTTGCATGCCTTTTGTATTATTTACTCATGTGGATTATTGAAGCCTATTGAACCAGATCTTCATCCTCCTATTCTTCATACAAACCAGTTGTCATCTAAGGCCATGTTTTGACCTCTATCAAGATTTCTCAACTAAAATTTAGGTTTTTACAGTAACATCTTATCAATATAATTTCCACCAGCAACAAAATGTGTTTAAAGAGGGGTTGGAGATATGAGGCGTTTTTTTTTTTACAGTTGATAAAACTAATAAATGGTTTCTTTACTGGTAGACAACCTCTTAAACCAGCCTCTTATAGCTCTTGGCTTACAGCTCAAGATGAAATTGGAGGTTGGATGTCTCATCAGGTCTTTTAAAAGCTGTTTGAGGTGGTCCCACATTCAGGTGATTTTCAAAATGAAAAGAAGCCCATTTTCGTAGGTCGGACCTCAGGCCACCACTTGTGTGTGTGTGTGGTGTGTGTGTGTGTGTGTGTGTGTGTGTGTGTGTGTGTGTGTGTGTGTGTGTGTGTGTGTGTGTGTGTGTGTGTGTGTGTGTGTGTGTGTGTGTGTGTGTGTGCGAGTTGGTTTATGTGATTTATGAGGACACAAATTTGTATAATGACATGTGTATTACACTGGTATTACAACTTATGGGTGGTTTATGAGGACATTTCAAAAGTCCTCATAAATCAAATGGCTTAAAAAACATAAAAAAACAATGTTTTATTAAAAAATTAAAAATGCAGCATGTCTCCTGTGATGGGAAGGTTTAGGGATAGGGGCAGTGTAGGGGGATAGAATATAGTTTGTGTGGTATAAAAACCATTACGCCTATGGAGAGTCCTCATAATGCTGTTGCACCAACATGTGTGTGTGTGTGTGTGTGTGTGTGTGTGTGTGTGTGTGTGTGTGTGTGTGTGTGTGTGTGTGTGTGTGTGTGTGTGTGTGTGTGAGTTGGTTTATGTGATTTATGAGGACACAAATTTGTATAATGGACATGTGTATTACACTGGTATTACAACTTATGGGTGGTTTATGAGGACATTTCAAAAGTCCTCATAAATCAAATGGCTTAAAAAACATAAAAAACAATGTTTTATTAAAAAATTAAAATGCAGCATGTCTCCTGTGATGGGAAGGTTTAGGGATAGGGGCAGTGTAGGGGGATAGAATATAGTTTGTGTGGTATAAAAACCATTACGCCTATGGAGAGTCCTCATAATGCTGTTGCACCAACATGTGTGTGTGTGTGTGTGTGTGTGTGTGTGTGTGTGTGTGTGTGTGTGTGTGTGTGTGTGTGTGTGTGTGTGTGTGTGTGTGTGTGTGAGTTGGTTTATGTGATTTATGAGGACACAAATTTGTATAATGACATGTGTATTACACTGGTATTACAACTTATGGGTGGTTTATGAGGACATTTCAAAAGTCCTCATAAATCAAATGGCTTAAAAAACATAAAAAACAATGTTTTATTAAAAAATTAAAAATGCAGCATGTCTCCTGTGATGGGAAGGTTTAGGGATAGGGGCAGTGTAGGGGGATAGAATATAGTTTGTGTGGTATAAAAACCATTACGCCTATGGAGAGTCCTCATAATGCTGTTGCACCAACATGTGTGTGTGTGTGTGTGTGTGTGTGTGTGTGTGTGTGTGTGTGTGTGTGTGTGTGTGTGTGTGTGTGTGTGTGTGTGTGTGTGTGTGTGTGTGTGTGTGTTGTGTGTGTGTGTGTGTGTGTGTGTGTGTGTGTGTGTGTGTGTGTGTGTGTGTGTGTGTGTGTGTGTGTGTGTGTGTGTGTGTGTGTGTGTGTGTGTGTGTGTGTGTGTTTTAAAGAAATGAATACCTTTATTCAGCAAGGATATATTAAGTAAGGACATTTATAATTTAAGTATTTTTAAAATTTCTTTTCATCAAAGAAGGCAGATTTTTTTAAAATATCCGTCTTTTTAAAAGAGAATACCTTTTTCAATAAACAATCTCTGACACATTGAGGCTGAAGTCAGGCTTCATTGTAGAGATCGCATCATAACAAACAGCTATGTCAATCATCAAAGAAAGACACTAGAAATGTTAAGCAAGTAATAATGGAACATTAAGCCCAGGGTACCTTAATGGAAAACTAATTTTCTTAACAGCTCACTAAAAGCTTCCACTAAATTAATGTCAAATGTAAATGATTGAAAAACAGTCATGACTAGGGTAAACGTTTATTTTACCATTAAATGTTAAGAGAATAATTAATATTAATTGTGGGATTGCAACGGGTCATTACTCTCCATGTAAAAATGCATATTGCTGCCTTGAGAGAACTAAAAAAATGATCTTTAATTCTAGCTTTCACAGGACAGTTGTAGATAATGCTGCTTGAAGAAAAACAGCTGCGATGCAGGCATTGTATTATGGAGTCAGTTAGGTGAGTTAGCCTCTCTATTGAGTTGTAACCTTTAAGTCTTATTGTCTTGCTTTTCCATTACATCAGACTTAATGGACCTTGGATCATTTTCTTCCCTCCTTTAAGCTTCATAATCACTAGGTTGCTATTTGAAACAACATTATTTTCACTGAAAGCTTCATAACTACATATGGCTGTCTAACTTGTGTAAATTAATCCATGGATCTATAGATTGTCATTTGAGAGATTGAACCCAAAGCATTGCTTTGCTGCTGTCAGGGTACAATTCAGAGGAGTATTGAAAACATGCCATATGCAGTGTAGGATTATACCAGGTAATCATCTTATTAGTCATTATTATAGATTAAAGGCCTCCGGTGGATTTGATATGACATCTGGTGGAGGTATTTGCATAGTGTAGCACTTGTTTTGATCTCTTTACGATTAGCACTGTCTTGTCTGAATTATGCTAGAATTTGATGACAAAAAGTAAAATGGGCATACTGAATCAATATTTTTATTTAAAGCTCTGGCACCAAAAAAAAAACCTAAACATAGTATTAGTATTGTTCCTGGTTTTATTTCCTAACATTCACTACCTCAAGTGAATTATTTACTTGAATTGACTTCAAGACTTTTTTCAAGACTGTCTTCAAGACTGCTTTTATTCTGTGTGCTTTAGAGTGAGTAAAGACAGTCTTTACTAATGTCTTTTTTAGTGTTTTTTTCATTTCTTACTCATAGGGGTGAAAGGGAGTTGTGTTTTTACTCCAGGGAATATACCTAAAATTGATAATCTTGAAGTCTATTTAAATTGTTTTCATTGTATATATATATATATATACATACAAACAACTGAAACAATGAATGCATCTGCAACTTGATTTGCCCTCATGTTTTAAAAAAAAATAACTCAAGAGCATGTTCAGCCTTTGATTAAGATCAGCTTTAAATGGTAAGTTCACCTGGGGTGGGAAAATATATAGGCCTTTTTTATCATTTACTCACCCTCAAGTTGTTTCAAACTCTTAAGACTTTACCACGTATACTTTTCAAAAAGTTCATAATGAGATTATCGTGTGTTTTGGGTGGACTAAACCTTTAAACTTCACGATTGTTTTATTGTGTTTTTTTTTTTAATCTAGCAACTGTTATACCAATGCGATTAATATTTTCATGAACTATATGCATCAGTCTCCACCATTGTTCTAAGTTGTTCAAAGCGTTTCTAAGGATACTGATTTTTAGAGGCCAGTTGTCTGACTCTGAGATGGCGAACGGGAACATGGTTTGTGTAACATTAGCAATACATTATTACAGGTTTGATATAGTCAAGCCAAAGGCTAATCATATTAATTACTGTTATGTGTACACTGTTGTAAAGAGTGATACATAAAACGCATCACCATTCTGATACATCGACTTGTAGACTTGCCTGTATTCACTCTTCCTCTTCTTTTGAATTAGTTTCTGGTTCAAATATATATGGCTGAATTTAACCAGTATTTCCACTTGCCATTGTGCAGTGTTTACTGCAGTAAAGCTGACAGAGTGGATCTCTGAGCTGGTGTGAGTGAGTGGAGGCGGGGCTAATTTGCATATTCATAAATCTGCGTATACTAAATTAAACAAGGGTGTTACAATCAAGCTTGAATATTTTTTTTTCACAGGGAAAAGACGTAAATATGTAATTTTGGTTTATCAAAGATTAGTTTTAAGAGATACAATTATTGACTACAGGAGGACATTAAGTATGAGAGATAAGGTTGAAAATCTGCCAAAGAAGCAAATATTTACATCTTCACTGCACATCTGAGGCGTAACATTTCAACTTGTTATTATGTTGGATTTAAGAAGTAATTTTTTGGAGTTACACATTGCAGAATGTGAAATCCTGTGTATTATTTGTGAGGATTAAGATAAGTCTATGTTTAGTGCCTTCTTTGAAAGACATGTTTACTGCATGACAATCAGAGAGGGATTGGCCCTCAGGAGAACCATCACGATTTTCCCCTCTCTCTCTCTGTCTCTCTCTTTCTCTCCATCTCCCTCTCCCATTTTTACCCAGCGCTGCTCTTTCATCTGCCATCTCAGTTATGAATGTTTTATGCGCAAGTGAGATGGAGAAACTCTGAAAGACAGTAAACAGCAGGTTGTTGACAATGTGAGAGAAGATGAGACTATTTTGCACTTTCAAAAATCAGTCCAGATCCCCCTGTTTCATTTTCCCCAGAAACTCAGTTCTTTCTTCTCTCGCAAAACGCAAAAAACTATCTGCTAAAACATGAAAGGCATCATGTTTCGAATGGTGCATATCATGAAATAGCATTAGGACATATTGCCACATTAGCACTAAAACAATTTGATGTTTTTTTCATTTCGCTGAATATTACCGGAGCAACATAATTTGTGTAAAAGGATTAAAAATCATGATTAAAAATCATGTAACAAAGTCATGGAAAGACAAAATGTGGACTTTTTTTTACCACAAATACAATATTTTATGTTTTGAAACACTGCTGATTTAATATCAAGCCTTTTTCTTAATAAATATGTGACATAAGCTATATTTGAGTCACTTTGACCAAGAAACACTAAAATCAACGAAGGATTAAGTGAACACACACACACACACACACACACACACACACACACACACACACACACACACACACACACACACACACACACACACACACACACACACACACACACACACACACACACACACACACACACACACACACACACACACACATACACGTCTATATTACTAACAGGGGACTATCGCTCTACACTGGCCAAGAGGGGACTAGTGTTTCTGGTCATTTTGAAGAAACAAAAATGACATACAAAATTCTCTTTTAAGGTCTTTTTTCATAATATAACTTTAAATATGCATTTTTTTATTTAAAAAAAAAAAACATGCCAAGTGGGGACCTGAAACTCTGGCCGATGTCTACCTTACCAACAGGGGACTCATATAGCCTGCAATGGATCTGTGTGTGTGTGAACAGTGAAGTCTTCATTTTGTAACTTATACCTACTTATACACATATATATATGTTGTGTGTGTGTGTGTGGGTGTGTCATCATATAATGCTCAAACAGGCATCCGCGATCACAATATCAATGTGTATAGATAAACATATATAATGTAAAATAAAAAAAAGAATGACCAAACCATCAGTTAATAAAAAATAAAAATAAAAAAACAATTGCTTGAGGAAAGATTATTTAAATCTACAACGGGTAAAAATACAGACGGTCACATAAGATTATGAGAAGATGCCTCTTATCATTCATAATATTATATTCATAATATTGTTTTTCTCATTTAACTCTCTCTCTAACTCTTGTATTTAACAATTTACTTGCCATTGTTATACATGCCATTGCACACACACATGTCTATATAACTAACATATACATATCTATATTACTAACATATACATGTCTATATTACTAACACAGCAGTGTCGCTCCACACTGGCCAAGAGGGGACTTTCTGAACGATATCTATCCAACCAAGTGGGGACTTTGTGTGTGTGTGAACAATGAAGTGAACTGGCAGTGAAATCTGTCTTCATAACAGTTACATTATATATCTATTATATACACTATATATATATATATATATATATATATATATATATATATATATATATATATATATATATAATATATATATATATATATATATATATATATATATATATATATATATATATATATATATATATATATATATATATATTCACACAGGCATCAGAGATCAAAATATGCATAGATAAACATATACAAGATATATTGAAACACACACACACACACACACACACACACACACACACACACACACACACACACACACACACACACACACACACACACACACACACACACACACACACACACACACACACACACACACACACACACACACACACAAATGTAAAATTAACTTTTAAAATTAAAATTATTTTACACTTGAATATTTTTTTTATTGTAATACTATTTCACAATATTTTTATTGTATTTTTGATCAAATAAATGCAGCATTGGTGACCATAAGAGACTAGCCTCTTTCAAGTCTTACTCATTTTACCCCATTTTTGAATGATAATGTTTTTACGTACTATCACTCTTTTAAGATTATAGATAATACAAATAATATAGTGACGTATTTAAAATCACAATTTTAGCTAACTAACTTCAAGCTGTGGAAATTGCATATGCCTTTTTCTTATAGGCAACTATATATATATATATATATATATATATATATATATAATATATATATATATATATATATATATATATATATATATATATATATATATATAAGGTTATTAGGTTAGGGTGATCGTGGAGAGTGTGTTATACAGAGCTGCCGTTTGAATCCACTATAGGCAGCTACAGCGATTTGTCACACCAACATTAAAGACCATCAAAACAACATTTATTGTTTGATTTTCTTGACCTTAATAGGTTGTGTGCCCCATTTCACCATTGTTTTATGAACCTGTCACAAACTAATCAGGCTTTCCAAAGAGGCTGGTACTCAAGGATGGAGCAGGACAAATTACATTGGAACTATGAACAACCACACAACCTGTGATTAATACAGTTTTACATGATGTTTATATAGCAACCTTAAAGGGATAGTTCACCCAAAAAATAAAAACATTATGTAATCATTTTCTCACTCTCATGTTGTTCCAAACCTGAATGAGTTTCTTTCTTCTGCTGTACACAATAGAAGATATTTGGAAGAATATGGGTAGCCAGACAGTTGGTGGACCCCATTGACTTCCAAAGTATGGGAAAACGAAATACTGTGGAAGTCAATGGGGCCAATCAACTGCTTACCGATATTATTCAACAAGATATTATTTTTTATCAAGAAATGTGTATACATAAATAGACTGCAATTTGTAAGTGATCTACCCAGCACTGTTTGTAGCTTTCTATATGTTTTTATTTTTTTAGCTACAGTACATATTTTTGGTAACTTAAAAAAGCACATATTAATGCCTTATTCTACAAGACCATATTCTACATCCCTTAATCCACCCAATACATACTGTAAACTTAATAACTACCTTACTATTAATAAGCAGTAATTGGAAATTTATTGAGGCAAAGGCAGTTATTAGTTAGTTAATTGTGAGAATTGGACCCTAGACTAAAGTTTGACCGTATTTTTTTACTGCTAATTGTTTGTTTATTTATTTGTTTGTTGGTTGGTAAAGGTGGGATCTAGTTTTTGCAGCGCACTCAACTGGCAGCGTACTAAACAGAATGGTTTATGTAAATAAATAATCTACGCCCTGCTTATTTTTTTCAAACTTCTCTGAACAAACCGCTGTCACATTCTGGCACTTCTTTATTCCTGTAAACGATTGATGTGTCAGAAAAGTTTTATTTGAGAAGCGATATGACTATGAAGCAAAAAGTCAAGTGATCTTGACATGCAAAGCTGCTGTTGCCGTGTGCTGTTGTGAAAATCAGCTCATGATCTTTGTTCGCCTGTATTGCTCTTCCATTCCAGCAGTCTGTCAGCATTGACGGGTGACAACAAGCTTCAAGTCTCAAACAGACACTGTAAAAAAAAAAAAAAATCCTGTAAAAAAACGGTAAAGGTCTGGCAGCAGAGTTTCAGACGGATTCTGTTAAATTACAGCAAATAACCATTTAACAAAATTAGGTAACGCTTTATATTACGACCCGCAAACAACTGCGTAAGTACACCGAAATTACGGTGTAGGTTTCTGTAATTATAGTGTACCTCCGTGTAGGTATAAGGGAACAATATGTTGAGTTTTGGGTAATAAAGGGGTAACAAGCAGATATACAACCTGCAAAGAACTGCGCAAGTACACCGAAATTACAGTGTACGTTTCTGTAATTATAGTGTAACTCCGTGTAGGTATAAGGGAACAATATGTTAAGTTTTGGGTAATAAAGGGGTAACAAGCAGATATACAAGCAAATTATTTATAATGTAATTATTTTAAAACTAACAGGTACCTATTATGTTAATATATTCCAGACAAAAATTGTACGTCTGTTATATATAAAAGTTTATATCACATTTCTGGCAAAATATGTTCTTAACGTGTTTTATAAATAGTTTTATGCACAGTATCATAATTAATTTATTAGCTTTTCTTACTAAATTACTTAATAAGTTAAAAAAAATTGTTTCTGCTATGATTTTAATTTAGACTTTACCATGTAGTACTTAGTACTTACCTAATCACATTGTATTGCAATGACACTTAAATGTCAGGGCAAATATACTGTGTAATTAAGCGCTTTTTTGTTTTGTTTTCTGCGCTTGTTACCCCCTTGTTCTGTGTAGTTACAGGGTAAGTGTAACTCCTGCGGGCTGTAAATTAAAGTGGCTCTTGTTACCCCCTTGTTCTGTGTAGTTACAGGGTAAGTGTAACTCCTGCGGGCTGTAAATTAAAGTGGCTCTTGTTACCCCCTTGTTCTGTGTAGTTACAGGGTAAGTGTAACTCCTGCGGGCTGTAAATTAAAGTGGCTCTTGTTACCCCCTTGTTCTGTGTAGTTACAGGGTAAGTGTAACTCCTGTGGGCTGTAAATTAAAGTGGCTCTTGTTACCCCCTTGTTCTGTGTAGTTACAGGGTAAGTGTAACTCCTGCGGGCTGTAAATTAAAGTGGCTCTTGTTACCCCCTTGTTCTGTGTAGTTACAGGTAAGTGTAACTCCTGCGGGCTGTAAATTAAAGTGGCTCTTGTTACCCCCTTGTTCTGTGTAGTTACAGGGTAAGTGTAACTCCTGCGGGCTGTAAATTAAAGTGGCTCTTGTTACCCCCCTTGTTCTGTGTAGTTACAGGGTAAGTGCAGTAAATATACAATACAAGGATCCCATTCAATTTCTGACTTTTATTTTACACTTTTTAATCTTAATCAAACATTGTCTTTTCTACAGTATACTCAAACCACAAAGTAACGCATTGTATTCTTCTCTCTTTTCTTGCTCTTCTTTTTCTTAACTTCCACTGGGGAC